>PVJD01009021.1:0-66869 GCA_004026545.1 Mormoops blainvillei
ACCGTGAATCTTCCTCCCGGCTTTCCCCAAAGGGACCTACGGCCTTTCCCTGGGGTAACTGCACTGGGGAAGACAAAATAATCAGACCCTCTGGGGACTACTGAGCCCTGGCTCTGAACTGACACTGACTCCAGGACACCCAGTGTCACTGTGGCTCACCAGGCAGAGCAGGGGCTCATGGAGGCCGGGTGACCAATGGTGTGTTCGCCCAAGTCCATCTCACAGTGGGCCCAGAGAGCCCCCAACATCATCCTGTGGTGCTTCCCCCAGTTCTGGAATGTGTAACTGGCACAGACATGCTGGGCAGCTGGCAGGACCCCCACATCGGTCCCCTGGCCTGTGGCATGAGGGATATTACGTGGGAAAGGCCAAGAGGGAGGCGGCAGAACTGCCCCTGCCCAGGAGACTAATGAACCGACGTGACACCGTGCTCCCGGAAGGACTGCAGAGATGAGTGTCACCATCAGGACTTAAAGGATGCAGGGGTCGTGATTCCCACCACCTGCCCATCCATTTCTCCTCTCTGGTGTGGGCAGAAGAGCGACAGGTCTTTGAGAAAGAGAGGATTACCGTGAGCTTATCCAGCCGGTGACTCCAACGGCAGCTGCTGTGTCGGGTGGTTTCATTGCTTGAGCAAACTGACACACCCCCTGGTACTCAATTGCATTTCACAGATGCTTTTTTGCCCCATTCCATCCCTGTCCATAAGGGCCACCAGAGGCAGCCTGCTCTCTGCTGGTAAGGCCAGTATGGCCCCTTCCCTGTCCAGCCTCAGAGGACTATCAGCCCTCCAGGCCTCTGTCATGGTTCAGGTCACAGGGATCTTGTTCTCTTTTCTCCTCCACAAGATACCACCCTGGCCCATTACACTGACACTATGCTGAATGCACCTGGTGAGCGAGTAAATAGTAGCTCACACTGTTGTAGCTCTCTTGGTAAAATACTGACGTGTCAGAGGGTCCTCTGACAAATTTCAGGGTCCTGTCATGTCGGCGAAATTACCAGGCGCCCCATGGAGGGGGATATTCAGGTAGCCCTTCAAAGGCGAGGCATAAATGGTTGCCTCTGGCCCCTCCTACAATCAAAAAGGAGCTGCCACACCTAAGGGGCCTCTTTGGGTTTGGGAGGCAACAGATTCCTTGTTCGGGTGTGAAACCCCCAGCCCATTTACTGAGTGACTCAAAAAGCTGCTGGTTTTGAGTGGGGCCCAGAACAAGAGAAGGCTCTGCAACAGGTCCTGGCTGCCATGTACACTGCTCTGGCACTTGGGTCATCCGGCCCAGCAGGTCCAGCGGTGCTTGAAGTGGCTGTGGTGGATAGGGATGCTGTTTGGAGCTTTTGGCGGGTCCCTACAAGCAAATTGCAATGCAGGGCCTTAAGATTTAGGGGCAAAGCACTATTATCCTCTGCAGATAACTACTCTCCTTTTGAAATGTAGCTCTCGGCCTGCTATTGGGCCTGGGGAGAGGCTGAATGCTTAGCCATGGGTCCCCAAGTTACCATGTGATCTAAGGTGCCCACCGTGAACTGGGTGTTATCCGACCCACCAGGCCCTAAAGTTGGGCTGTAGAGCTGCACTCCATCACCAACAGGCCATGAGTGTAGGTGACTGGGCCTGAGCAGGCCCAGAAGGCACAACAGGTGCTTTTATGAAGAAGTGGTCCAAATGCCCATGGTCCCCACTCCTGTGACACTGCCTTCTTTCTGTGGCATCATGGGGAGTGCCCTATGATCAGTAGATAGGAGAAGAGAAGAGTAGATCCAGGTTCTGCACCACATGTAGGCGTCACCTCAAAGTGGACAGCTGCAGCCCCGCAGCCCCTGTCTGGGGCATCCCTGAAGGACAGCGGTGAAGGGACATCCTCCCAGGGGGCAGAGCTTTTGGTAGTGGATCTGGCTGCTCTGTTTGCTTGGAAGGAGAAATGGTCAGACAGGTCCTTGAATCACGTCATTTCATTATAACGTCAATGAGAAAGAAAAAGCCGGCTCCTGGCCAGGGCCACTGTCTATGTGGAGTTGGCACGGTCTGCCCATGTGTGCGTGGGTTTTCTCCAGGGGCTCCGGTTTCCTCCCACACCCAGAAGACGTGCACATGAGGTGACCGGCGTTTATACAAGGTCCCAGGCTGAGTAGGTGTGAATGTGTGAGCGGCCCTGCTGTGCAAGTGTGTCCTGTCCCGGGTGGAGTCCTGCTTTGCACCCAGAGCTTCAGGGAGAGGCTCCGGTCACTCGCAACCCTGAACTGGAGTAAGCAGATTGGGAATCATTTTCTTACTCGATTTTATTAATCTTCCTCGAATGTATGCAAAGCTCACGTTTATTTCAATGTTTAACATTAGAAGTGTTTTGGGTCTTTATTTAGAAGCTTGGTGATGTTTTCATGACCAGAAATATGCTGTGGGAACTTAACTCTTGTTTATATCAATTAACTTATGGTAAAAATGGCTTCATTGTATGTCATTTTGCTTAAAGTCGCAGTTTCCAGGAACCTATCGACAACATTAAGTGAAGACTTACTGTATATCAGTTCATAGTCTGGGGCCAATGATTTGGCTGGATGGTCAGGGATTTGGAAGGAACACAATTGGAAATTTGGTTGAAATGAAATTTGGGGAAGAGGTAGGTGAACAGTTCTCTCTGAATGGGCAAAACACGCAAAGATTTGTGTTCAACGCGCACGTTCGCCAAAGGGTGACCTCAGTAGAGGAGGATTTTAATGATCAGGTGGAGTCCAGTCTGCCTCTTTCCCCAGCCCTCTGTTACCGCCCAATGGGGTCATGAACAAAGTGGCCATGGTGACAGGGTTGGAGGTTATTCATGGTTTTAGCAACATGGACTTCCAGTCACCAAGGCTGATGTGGTGAGAGCCACTGCTGAGGACCCCAACCTATCAACAGAAGGGACCAACAGTGAATCCCTGCTATGGCGCCATTCCCCAGGGGGGTCAGCCAGCTCCCTGGTGGCAGGTTGCTCACATCGGACCACTTCCACCCTAGAAGGGGCAGTGTTTTGTTCTTACTGGAAGAGACACTTATTCTGGATATGGATATGCCTCCCCTGCATGCAATGCTTCTGCCAAATATACCATCCTTGTACTCACAGAATGCTCTACCCACCATCCTGGTATTGCACACAGCATCGCTTCCGATCAAGAAACTCACTTCACAGCAACTGCAGTGTGACAATGGGCCCATGATCATGGAATTCACTGGTGTTACCATGTTTCCTATCATCTTGAAGCAGCTGGCTTGGTGGATGGGTGGAATGACCTTTTGAAGACTTACAGTGTCAGTGAGGGGGCAAACACTTTCAGGGCGATATATGTACTGAGTCTGTGTTCAATCTGTGGTGGTTTCTCTGAGGGCCCGGATTCACAGGTCCAGAGATCAGGAGTAGAAATGGGGGTGGTAGCACCTACTGTTATCCTTAGTGACCCACTAGCAAAATTGTTGCTTCTCGTTCCTACAACCTTATGCTCAGCAGGTTCAGAGAGCTTGGTTCCAAAGAGAGGAGTGTCTCTGCCAGGAGATACACCAATGATCCCATTGAATGGGAAGTTGAGGCTGCCACCCAGGCTCTTTGGGCTCCTCCTGCCTCTGAACTAACAGGTAAAGAAGTTACTGTGCTAACTGAGGTGATTGGTCCTGACTACCAAGGAGAAATTAGGCTGCTACTCCACAGTGGACGTGCGTGTCTGGAATACAGGAGACTACTTAGGACGTCTCTTAGCACCATGCCTTGTGATTAAGGTCAACGGAAAACTACGACAACCCAATCCAGGCACTACTACTAATGGACCTTCAAGGAGGAAGGTTTGGGTCATCCTGGAATCACAACTAGCCGAATTGCTTGCTGAGGGCAAAAGGAATATAGAATGGGTGGTAGAAGAAGGTAGTTAGTTATAACTATTGGCTATGAACATACGACCAGTTACAGAGTGAGGACTGTAATTATCGAGAGTATTTTCTCCTTATTGTGTTATTAATGTATATAAATACATGTAATACATGTAATATCTTTATTGCATCCCTCTCTTATTCCTTTCTCATGTAAAATAAAGTATAAGATGTACTGACCTTATATCACACTATTTAAGTTATGAGATATTAAGGAGAAGAGTTAGGAGAGAGGGGTGGGCTGGGTGGAGTGGGGCAAAAGGGAAAAAAGAAATTGGGACAACCGTAATAGAATAAACATTTTTTAAAAAAGGAGAAGAGTAAACATTACTGAATCACTCTACCTCTTCTCCTGGGGAAGAGGCTAGTGTGTTTTTGGTCATATACAGGATAGTTGCCTCATGTATATCAGGTGAAATTATGACCTTGTTATTGTCTTCATTTGGGGATTAAGTATGATTTAAAGAGGTGTGTATGACTGCCAAGTTGAAAAGGGGTAGACTTGTGATGATTAATTTTAAGTGTCAACTTGACTGGGCCATGGGGCGACCAGATATTCGGTCAAACATTATTCTAGGTGTGTCTGTAGGGGTATTTATGGACGAGATTAACACTTCAATCAATATCGAGTAAAGCAGATTGCTCTTCCCAATGTGGGTGGGCCTCATCCAATCGGTTGAAGGTCTGGATAGAACAAAACGCTGACCCTCCCCTGAGTAAGAGAACTCTGCTGCCTGTCCTGACAGTCTTCACCCTGCCACATCATCCCTCCCTGGTTCTACAGTAGCTTCCAGTCTTTGGATATGAATTGGGACATCAGCTGTGCAATTTTGGACTTGCCAGCCTCCACAATCCTATGAGCCAATTCCTTATTTTCTCTCTCTTACTGGTTACGTTTCTCTGGAGAATGCCGACTAATGCAGTGGTGAGGTAGGAGAAGACAGCATCAGAATGATGGACATCTGAGGGGCAGATGGTTGAGAGCGCCAGCCAGAGGGTGGAAAGGGAGAAAACGAGAGGAGACAGAGTTTCCAAAAGACAAGGTCTGCCTATTTCTCTCTGTGGAGCAATTAAACAAATCCATATGTGAAAAAGCAGATACGTATGACAGGCAAAGTTAGGAACCACACCACCTTTAGAAAGAGGTTTGCACGAGCGTTAAAACTGCCAGTTGCCCTAGGCATTTGCTGCAGGATTGTATTAGCCCACGAGCTTTTTGCCTGAAATCAGGTACTCCTGGGTTTGGCAAGATGACCAAGGCCCTCTGGGAGCTCTCCAGCAGCCCAGCCCAGATGTCGCTCTCACCTTGTACAATGGTGACGTTGCGAAGGATTTCTCCGTGATGCGTATCCACGGCCTTCATCTCCTCCACGATCATGGACAGGTTGCGGACATTGAAGTCCAGGCGGGCACTGAGCAGGCTGAAGCGCTCCCGGAGCAGGTCCGTGGTGCCCAGCATGAGGGAGACGGACTTGTTCAGGTAGTAGAGCTCCTCGGCGTGGGTATGGAAGCCCAGCGTGCAGGACAGCCGCACGTCATCCAGGTACTTGAGCATGCTGTGCACGTGGCTGTCAGTGGCGTTGATGTTGGTGAAGATGGTGCCAATCTCGATCTCATGAGAGGCCATGCGTCCTTCCAGTGTCTCGAACCTCTCCACCGTGCGGTTCTGGGCGTAGCGAGTGTGGTACTGCAGGTCGTGCATGTTCTCTTCGTGGTCGTCCAGGAAAGACGAGATGTTATCCAGCTGCAGCTGCAAGCCCATGACCTGCATCATCAGGTCATGCATGCCCTCAGAATTCTGGCTGATGCGCTGGGATGAGGCCCCCAGGGTGGCCTGGATGTTCTTGACCGCTTCTCCGGTCTTGGCTGAGGTGGTGCGCAGGCTGCCGAAGAGCCGGGTGTAGTTCTGCCAGTCGGTGACAATCTTCTGGAGGGTCAGGGTTTCCTCATCCGTCTTCCGGCGGATCCCATGGATCCACTCGGAAGTTTGCCCCACGGTGAAGTTCATCTGGTGCACTGCCGCCTTGACGTCATAGCACCCCTGGGTGAGGTCTTTCAGAGAGAGGTCCAGGCCGGCTGTGGTGGCCTGCCAGCCTCTCACCTGAGTCAGGAAGAGCCCCAGAGTCTGATTGACCTGGTGGATGGAGAAGGAACAGTTGCCCATCTCCTGGGAGATTTGACTGCTGGTGGTGGACAGCAGTTCATGGGTCTGAGAGGTCTGGTCCAGCTGGACCTCCTGAGCCAGTAGCATCTTCTGAATCCCCTCCAGCTCCTCCTGCAGTTTTCTGATCTCTTGCCCCAGCTGCCCGGCCTCGTGGCAGAAAGAGCAGTTGTTTGGGGCTTTCAGATCTTCGGGAGAAAGAAATAACATTTTAGTTGCTGAAGGATCATGGGACAAAAGTGCCTTCTTGAAATGAAATCTTTCAGAGCATAATGAATTGGCAAGTGGCTTTCTGATCCCTCTTCCTTTCCTAAGTCCGGCTACGAAATCCTTTCTGGAAGAGCCTTGCCATCTCTCTAAAGTCACTTTTATCAACTGACCTGTGATGTAGGATTTAGGAAATTTTCTCCATCTTGCTACCAAATTCTCGGGAATACATATTCCTAACTTTTCTGAGGTGCCAATAACCTCTCGTTTACATTTTATTTTAAAAATTCTCCAAATATTTTTATACCTGTTATCCGATTTGATCCTCTCACAATAAACTTGTGGAGAAAATGGTGCAGGAATTTTTCTGCTGTGACTGATAAGAAATGAGGCATAGAAAAGTGGCACACAAATACCACTCATCGAGATAGTGGTGGGACAGGGCTTCCTCTTTCCATGACAGCAGACCACCTCTAACCCCTTCTGTTATGGCTCCTTCCTGCTCACTGTCAGTGTGAGAATGACACCGGGTAATGTGGGAGATAAAGAGTAACATGCATGCTGGTTGGTGTGGCTCAGTGGATTGAGCATTGGCCTGTGAACCAAAGGGTCATTGGTTCAGTTCCCCAGTCAGGGCACATGCCTGTGTTGCAGGCTAGGTTCCCAGAAGGGGGCGCAAAAGGGGCAACCACACACTGATGTTTCCCTCCCTCTCTTTCTCCCTTTCTTCCCCTCTGTCTAAAAATAAAATAAAGTCTTAAAAAAAAAAAGAGTAACACAAATTGTGTACACTTTAAGCAGTGATGAGAAACAGGCTGGCATATCAAGAGGTTTTGGAAGATCTTAAAAATAATTTCAGATACATGAAGATTTTGGGGGATTGACCTATCTTGGGCTTCCTTCCCTACCCGTCGGCTCTGGCCAGATCTGTACCGCTCACAGAACCTCCAGCCCAAAGGTAGCCCAAGGGTAGCCGCCCTCCTCCAAGGGGTGGTCCTCCAGCTGCACAGGAGGCAGGGAGCCATGGCTGTCCCTCCTTAGGCCTAGGTGGGGGAGGCTGCCCTTCTCCAGGTACCAATCCATGGAGGGCACATGACATAAGGGGGAACCCTAGCGCTACCTCAGTCAACATTAGTCTCCCACCACAGTCATCAGCACATCTGGACACTGGACACTTACCAAGTCCCTGGAGGTTTTCCTGCACAGACACAAGCTTCTTGTCATAAATGGCCCGGGCCAGGGAGATGTCTTCTGAGAGAGAGTCTACTTTCCTGAAAACTATAGGGCAAATACAGATGAGAAACTGGAGCAGTGCACTGGCTCAGAGAAAGGCATTTTTATCAGCCCTTCCTCAACCAAAACCATTCACCCTTCTTCCATGAGGCTTCCCAATGGTAGCCAGAGAAAATTTTTCTTATGACCAGAGTTTGTCACACATCTCTTAAAAATACATATCTATGTAACTGTATCTGCCTATTTATATATATGTGTGTGTGTGTGTGTGTGTGTATGTTTATATATCTCCCTTAAAGTGTATATATTTATGTATACATATCCGTCAGATATATGTACGCATTGTACGGGGTCTGGCACAAATAACGCCCATTTTTTATTACAAAATCATAAGCATGTAATTCTGTAACATAACAATATCATACTCGAGCACGCCATATGACATTTTAGGTGAAATGTTCAAATTAAAACTATTAATTATTAGACCCATATTATTACCCTACCAACCACACTCAAGCAGGCGTTACTTCTCCCGGACCCTGTATTATATGTATGTATACATCATAATATGTAATTATACATATATATTCTCTCCTCCCCAGATTTCAGAACTAGGACCTAGCCATAGGATAGAATAGGGAAAATTAGGAAAATAATATAAAAAGAAAAGAAACATTCTTAATCCTACCACTGAGAGATAACTGCCATCGACCTCTCAGTGTAGCTCTTATAATCTCTACAACCATCCCAGCTGCATAAACACATACATTTTTAGAAAACAACAACACAGAAAATTGGGATATTCTGAATATCTTATTTACCTCACTTTGCGTTATTGGTATCATGCCATGGACATGTTCTCATTGAGGTTTAAACTGTTTTAAAATCATTACTTCTTTTTCAGAAAGATTTTATTTATTTATTTATTTATTTATTTATTTATTTATTTTTAGAGAGAGGGAAAGGGAGGGAGAAAGAGAGGGAGAGAAACATCAATGTGCAAGAGAAACAATTGATTGCCTCTTGCACACCCTCAACGGGGGACCTGGCCCGCAACCCAGGCACGTGCCCCCACCAGGAATAGAACCTGCGAACCTCTGGTTTGCAGGCCAGCGGTCAATCCCCTAAGCCACACCAGCCAGGGCTAAAATCATTACTCTAAATGTCTGTTAACACACTCTATATAATTGACTCAACAATTCTATAAAAATCCCTCAATGGGGGGGCCATTTAAGGCATCTCTCCTTCTGAGCCTACAAATAAAACTCGGTATGTAAATCTAAGTAATTCTGGATCCTAGAAATAATCCCTGGATCTGATGTGTGTATATGGTTTATCTCTTAGGATAAATTGCTACAATTAGAATGAATGAGTCAAAGGGTATTAATGTTTTTGAAGTCCTTGATATGTGTAGCCAAATCACCTCTGGAAAAGCTATGCCAGTTCACACCACAGGGGCAGCCTCACACCCTAGTAAGGCATTCAGTGCTGGCGAGTGGTTAGAGTCCATCTGGGCAGCATCAGGGGTCCCTGGCTTTCTTCATCAGGTGCCTGGCTGGGTGGGCCTCATAGTGAGAGAAGGGCACAGGCTGGACGGAGGGAGAGCAAAGTATTCCCCACGGGAATACTTTGACGGTCCTATGACGGTCAAGTGTTAGGGGATGGAATTAGCCCCACCAACAGAGTTGGGTAATTCAACTTCTAGTCTAGATTTGCCTCAAAGTGTTTGGTGACTTCGGGCAAGTCAATTAATCTTTCTGCAGCGCCACTGGATCATCTGTAAAAAGAAAGTCTGAAGCTACTCGTCAATGACTTCTACAGTTCTTACCAGCTCCAAAATCCTATTATTCCAAAAATTTTTTTGAATCTCTGGACTTTAATAACCATTGTATAGATCGGAGCTGTCAAGGTTTAATTAGTAACAGTGACCTGTTGAGAGAGCCTGGGAATTCGGAGTGTGAATGTGCGCGAGGCACCCTGGGATGGAAGGACGTCCCATCCAAGGCAGGTTCCCTCCATGCACCGGGGCTGCGGGAAGACACTTGGCCACCTGCAATCCTGAACTGGAATTGTTGGATTGGAAAATGATCTTACCTATTTTTATTCACGTTTCTTAAATGTATGTAGAGCTCACATTTATTTCAATGTTTAATATTATAAGTGTTGTGGGTCTTCATTTAGAAGTTCGGTGATATTTTCGTGACCAGAAATATAATATAGGAACTTAATTCTTGTTTATATCCATCAGTCTATGGTGGAGCTGGTTTCAGTATATGTTGTATTGCTTAAAGTTGCAGTTTCCAAGAACCTAATGATGACTTCAACTGAGGGCTCAGCATATCTCTAACCAGGGCCGGAACCAAGCACTGCCTCTCCAGGGTCAGACGAGGGCGGCGATGGCACCGAGAGTGAGCACCCTCTGCACCTTGCTTGTCTCACGCTAGTCCCAGTCTTGTCCCTAATGTCTAGTCCATGAGGGCAAGTAAACATACTGCTTCCCTCAGTGAAGAAGTCTGGCTTTTTAAAATCAGAAGCTACAAATGGCACGGGATCGCAGTGAGAAGCCATCAATTTTGTGTTCATCAGTTTACCATAAACTTAGTACCCAGAAGGCAAAAGGTCCCTGAATCGAGCTATATGCCCTCACCTGGGTCAGCTGCCACTCACATAAGCTGCAGTGTGTAAGAGAAGCACCAAACTTCAGATCCCTGGGCTTCACCTGTAGCACTCTGAGTTAATAACTCTGTGAGAGACCCAGGAATCTGCACTTCAACAAACATTGATGTGATCGTGATGCAGACAGTCAGTCGACCTCACTTTGAGAAAGTCACAAAGACCACAGAAGGGGCTTAGAAATCACCCGGTCCAGTGACCTCAGCTCTGGATGTATAACAGAATCATCTGCAAAGCTTAAAGATATGAATTAATTCCATTATCCGTGGCAGGGCCCAAGCATCAATGTTTTTTAATGCTCCCAGGTGATACTAACGTGGAGCTAACACTAGGAACTGCTGAGCTATAGTCCTAGCCTCTCGTTTTACCGCCGGGGAAACAGAAGTCCTGAGAGGGGAAGTGCCTGGCTCATGGCCACGTGCCAATTACTGCCCAGAAATTAGGAGCCAGTGCTTGTAGTGTCAGTCAGGCACTGAGGTTCCATGGCTCTGGGCCCCCCCGCAGAGGTCTGTGTTTGTCTGTGCAGGGGAGTTTTAGCACTGGAGCCCTGATCGGAAATCCCCCACTGCGCAGGAGGGCGCAGGGGGTGGGGGGACCCCTGGACTAGCCAGATGCTGCTGGGAGTCTGCACTCACCCAGAGAGGCCAGCACGACCACGGCCGCCAAGAGCAGGGCCAGGAAGAGGTACAGAATCCGCACGGACGTGTGCAAAGACAGGTTCTTCTGGCAGCGGCTGCAGCGGGGCCCCAGCTGGCCTACGGGGGACAGAAGGACAGTGTCTTAGGCCAGCGGCTGAGGCTGCAGCTGAAAGGTCAGTTCCATGTTCCTGCTCTGGCCTGTCTCATCACATGTTCTGATCCTCATTCTTTACCCATCTCACTGCCTTTCTTCTAGGCCCTAAAGCTCTCAAGAACAGAAGAGACCTGAGTCAGGATCTTCAAAGAACACCCACTGCTACCATCACTCCATGTCACCATCATTCAGCCTGCGCTGTGAGCAAACATGTCCTCCTGGTGCATCGGCCTTACGGATGATCCACACGGGGCGCAGCCAGTAGTACACTCTTCACCACTGCGTGACCAACTCGTCCCGGTCTGCCCAGGACTTTCCCGACTTTGGCACTGAAAGTCTCACGTCACGGGAACTCCTCAATATGGAGCAAACCGGGATAGTTTGCCAAGACTGAAAGGCACACACCCTGAGCAACCCCTTCAGTCCCAGGCAAACCAGAAGGTTGGTCACCAGGCCCCAAACTTCACAGGTCACCGACAGTTCTTATGGAAACCAAGTGAATTGCTCCAGTCCGCCAGGGGGACCCCGGCATGGAGGAAGCAGAGAGCCAGGTATTCCTGGCTACTCTGGCAGGTGGCCAGTGCCCAGTGGGGAGGCAGTCGTGTTCCCAGCTGTGGAATCTCCAGGGTTTGTTCAATTTCAGCTGCACATTAGGAGTACCAGGAATGATTAAAAATCCTGATGCCCTGTTCACACACCAGACCAAAAGGCATCGGCATTTCTGAGCACTGGTCTCCGGCGTCCCTGGGTGATTACAATGCACACACAGCCAAGGTTGAGAACAACTGTTCCAATCTACACTGAACCCCACCAAGAAGCCCTACTCCAAGTAACAGCTCAGACGAACCAAGTGCCAAGCTGGATCCTGTGGGCCTCAGAAGGACTGGCTACTTGGCTGGCATGGGATACGATGAAGGGGACAGTTCTGGGCCAGCTGAAAGACAGGCCCTGGGGGAGATGGCAGTGGTCCCTGACAGAACTCACAAGGAGCCCTAGAAGCAGATAGCACTTGCATAAAACTCTGATTTCACCCTTACTGCGTAACTCACGCCCACGCTACTCTGTCTTTTTACCCCCACCCCAGGAAGCAGCGGGCAGCAGGACAGCCAGGATTTGAAGCTATGTAGGTAGGCAAGTGACCAGCCTGAGGATGGGAGCAAGGAGGGGCTCTGAGCACAGAGAAGGGATGAGAGGGCGGACCCTGGAGCTCTTACCCTCCTGTGTGCACGGGAAGGACGGCATGTCCTCTTCACCAGCCAGCTCCTCTTCTGAAACACACAACGCATCTCCGTCGCCACCAGCTGACCTCACTGTGATGGAGCCAAGTGCCGTCAGATGCTGGGCTGGGACCCTGAGCCACATCCACCCCTCTCCAGCTGCCCCATTCATGAACAGTTCCCACATCCTCTGCCCACCCCCTCCCACCCCCGGGTCCAGGTCAGTCCACTTGAGCTCTAGGTGGCCTGACGGTAAGCAGAGAAAACAGGAACAAAGGTAAGAATCAAAGTGGCTGAGGAACTGGGACGTCCCAGCATGTCTGGGGAAAAAGATGGCACGATCTCCCACAAGCTGGAAAAGACACCCAGGCCAGTTCAGCTGCCTGCTCTCTATGTGCCTTGCCCAATCTCCTTCTGGCGAAGTGAAAAGAAGAGCCAGCTGTCTGATCCGGCTGGGCGTCCTTCCGTTCCCTGACACGGGGACGGAGCAGGTGCACTTCCCCCCTGGCCTCGTGCCCTTGCTCCCCTTTTCCCAAGGAGCAGACTAGCTGGGCTGAGACTCAAAATCTTCCATCACAGATTCGGGCGCCGGCCTGTCAGAGGGAAGACGGACCAATCAGAAAAGACCGGGGCCAGCCCCCACCCCACCCCCGGGATGGCTGTCTTAGCGTGATGCAGTGTGGCAGGGCCTGCAGCAGTGCCTTCTAAGGTTGGGGCTTCATGCTGGGGTCTTCGGTCCAGCTGCTCCCCTGTGCCACTCGCAGCCTAGTCTCCTCCTGCACCCAAAACTCTAGGTTCCTGACACCCAGCTTCTGTATTTAGTTTCAGAACTAAAATTTAGTTTAGCTCCTAATTTGAAATTTTTAGGAGGGCTTGGTCTTTGGGGATTTCCCGTTTACTGTCTTTAGCTGTGCATTTGGCAGTCTGCCTGTCGTTTATCTAGTACGGAAACTTTATAGCCCCAGGATATTTTAAGCCAGCGAGGTTAGAGGTAGAAGATCCAAGTTTGGCGTTCTTTTGTTCCATTTTTTTAATGCCATGATGGGCTAGGTCTCGCCTCGAGGCAATCTTCGCCACAACCCCATAAACTTTATTATAGTCTAAAGTATCACTTTTAGGGTCAAAAAGACTGAGGTTCAGAGACATTAAGAATGTTTCTTAACAATACCCAGAATGTGTGGTGAAGCCAAGGTTTGAACTCAGAAATGTCTGCTACTATACCCACTACATTCTCAAAGTAATGAGCCAAGAAGCAAACGCTAAGAAACTAGGTAGAAATGAAGGGGGTCGGGCCAATGACTGAGGGCGTGACGGAGGCTTCGGGGCTCTGACAAGGACCTGGTAGCAACCTGAGTAGCACGGGTAACCTAACTTCCCCAACGCTGTGACCACTGGGATCCAAGCTGGAGCCAAGAGGCAAAGTGGGTAAGGAGCATTCAGTAAGTGAAGGCTGCCCTGCGCGGGCTCAGCAGGGGAGGAACTGCGGGTGACCCTAAGGTAAAGATGCCACCGTCATTGCCGTGAATGTCCTCCGCTTCGTCTTCCAGCTCGCAGCTCCTGTGTCGCTTTCTCAGCAGTCTTCCTTGAGCTCCTAGACTGAAGTCCCTTGTTAGATATATTTCCACAGTTTCTGTCCCCTCTGCGGAATGCAATGCACCTTTATTACTTACCCAACACCTCTCTTCCCCAGTGTTTAAAATCTGAGGGCGGGGAATGTGTCTGTCTTGTCTGCTTTTTCCAAAGCCTATAGCACAGTCGTTGGCACAGAGAAATGACCAACCAACGCAGTTTGGGATGAATCTATGAACGATGTCACTTCATGCTTTCCGGAAGTGGGTCTATTGCTGTCTGTGGATCACTGGGGAGCTTGAGACCAAGGTCGGCGCATCGCCATCAGAGATTCTGAGTTAATTTGAGGGAGGGTGGAGATCTGGGCTCACATCCATTACCCCATTTGACCCCCTACAACTAGCCTGATAGATAGTGTGAGAAATTATTCTCCCAGTTTTACAGGTAAGGAAACTGAGTTGGGGAGGGGAGGTTAACTTTTAATGCCTGGCTAACGTCATAGAGCCAACTAGTGGCAAAGCCTCCTGAATCCTGCTTGAGTTTTCCTCTTCCCAATAACAGGTTCCAGGTAACTGCTCTTTGACAGAGCCAGTATGTTTCTGTGTGTGTGCACATGTGCGTGTATGCACATGTACTTTGGAGGGGGTTTGTAGAGTGGTAGAAGGAAGGCTGACATGGTGGGCATGATGGATCCCTTTATACAGAGTGGGCAAGAGTAGGCTTACAGTTGTGAGCACGCAAAACACAGTTTATTCTTGTATTATTATTATTTTAATAGAATTTATTGGGGTGACACTAATTGGAAAGAATATATACACTCCTATGTTCACTGCAGCATTGTTTACAAGAGCCAAGATTTGGAAGCAGCCCAAGTGCCTATCGGTAGATGAGTGGCTAAAAAAGCTGTGGGACATTTCCACAACAGGATACTACTTGGCCATTAAAAGGAAGGCAATCTTACCTTTTGTGAAGGCATGGATGGATCGCAAGAATATTACGCTAAATAAAATAAGCCAGTCAGAGAAAGACAAGTACCATATGATTTCACTTATATGTGGAATCTAGTGAACGAAAGAAACTAACACAATAGAAACAGACTCATAGATACTGAAAACAGACTGACAGCTGTCAGAGAGGGTGGGGTTGGGAGGCTGGGTGAAAGAGGTAAAGGGATTAAGCAAAAAAAAAAAAAAAAAAAAACCAAACCAAAAACCCAAAAAGCTCACACACACCAACAGTAGGGTGATGACCAGAGGAAAAGAGTGTGGGGGGTAGGTAGAAGAGGGTAAAGGGGGATAAATGGTGATTTGACTTGGGGTGGTGACCACAACACAATATACAGATGATATATTATAGAATTGTACACCTGAAACCTATATAATTTTATTAACTGATGTCTTGTATTATTATTTACTAATTGTTGTATTATTTATGTGTATTACAACTGTTAACCTACTTTTGCCCACCCCCGTATATGTATTCCAAGAAATCGACCCTTTCGGACCTGCTTTGTGTCTTTGGCTGCTATCCCATCATCCGTCTGCCAACGGTTTACAGGGTAACTGTGCCTGGGAGGTTCCCAGGATTACCGTGGCTTTCCCATAAACTGGGGCCTCCGGAGGGGCCTACTAGGATTCCTGGGCACCTTCTCACTCTCTCCAACCCAGACCTCAGGCCCTCACGTCCCCAGATGATCTCAGCTAGAACGACGACGAAGCCACATTGGGCTGTGAGACTTCCCGCCAACTTGGGCCCCCTCGGGGAACTATTCCTTCCACTCGTTGGAGCAGAAATGCCTTCGAGGCCTTCCTGCTGTGTTCCTCGTTTCTCCCCACCCCTTGATGGTGCTTCTCTGCCCTCCCTCGTGACCAGGCCTCCTCCCAGCTCTGGCTCCAGAGCTCATTTCATCACCTCACTGTTTATAGTCTTTGCAGGGAATCTGGGAAGACTTAAATCAACCAAAGCTGACACCCACCTTCAGCAAACACCCCCTTGAAAAGCACACATCTTTGTTATAACCTTGCTCTCCCTCCGAGAGCCCCCCAAATTGGCAATCATTAGCAAGTGGGAAGTAATAAAGACCCTGTTCCGGTACTTTGCAGAGCAGCCCATGGGAAGGGAAATGACAGCTGCCTGCGCGGGTCTCAGCTCTCTGTAGATGAGGGGTTCTCAAGTATTTGGCCCCTATTTCCTCTGCTGACATCTCAGCTCCATAACTCACAGCCCTCCCCAGTCCCCAAAGAGCTCTCTCCTCTTTCTAATCCTTTGGACTTCCTGTTCGCCAGGGCTGAGCCTCGGACCTCGGGGATCCCTCTCTTACCTATGTCTGGAATGCTACAGCAACTCCCTGCTTGCGCCTTGTTCATTTTAATGAGAACACAATCCAAAGCACTTGTGAGGTTTTTATAAGCCAAACCCTTTGCAGGCATGGCCTCATTATGGTCACATTATCCCAAGATTGTTCCGGTCAGAGAGTGGAGGAAGAAACAGACATAGAGAACTGGGAAAAGCTTGGCTGAGGACACAGAGTCTACGATTGATTAGGAAATGATCGATTAGACAGGAATCTGTACTCCCCCCTTGCACTGGGCCAAGCAGACTTGACAGAGAGACAGGAAAAGAATGTTCCTCCCTCTCCCCCCTTCCCATGCCTTCTGGGGCGATCTGACTTAGTGTTGGGTATCCTGGCTTTCTGAGGTGTTTTCAGAGATGGGGAGTGTGGACAAAAAGGGGGCCATACACTAAACGTGACAAGCTCGGGGAGGCCTGCATGGTGGCCTTACGATCTCAGAGACCAAAAGTAACCACATGGAATGGTTTGAACATAAAAATTTCTAACTAAAAGCAAGTCATGGCAGGTAGTCACATCCTAGGCCTGGAGCTTCCTTGACAGAGGTTAGCCTTTACCATAAGTGAGCCTGTCTCTTGTCTAAGATAACATACACTTGGAATGTCAAGAGTAATTCCCTTTTACTGGACCCCTCAGAGCACACCCAGCACCAGAGCAGAGACCGCAGAGCCCCTCACTGTTATCTTGTTCCCCAAATACCATCTCCATGTGCTGTAAATGTTCATTGTTAACTATACTGTACCCGCCAATGTAAAAGAAGGATGTGTCTCTCTTTATCCAGTCTCAGAGGTTTCTGCTTTGCTTTCTCCCACCTCCCTAACCTATGACCAATGGATTTCAGGTAACCCTCCTGACGTCTCCTCCCTTGACTGTAATGTATAAAATAAGCTGTAAAACCTACACTCTGGAGCATTTTCTCAATCCACTGAGATTCTGCTTTCTAGCAATCGTTGCCAATTTGGTTCAAATAAACTCATAAAAATCTCTACAGGTTTGGATATGTCCTATGTCAACAGGAGTAGGAAGGGAACTTGTAAGTCACGGAACCCACCTGTCATGATACAACGGCTCAGAGAGGTGAAGTGACCTGTCAGCTAGTTATTGGTTTGTAAATGTCCGGGAATCTAAAGCAAGATGCAAACACACATACAGAATTGCATATGCCCAGCTCAGACAGGCCACAGAGCTGGGCAAAGTCTTTCCAACCAGGCCTGACATCTGTCTACATGTCTGGCCTCCCAGCAGTTCGTCATCTACTTGAGGTCAGGAAATCTTCCCGCAGCGCAGGGCTGATAACACAGAGCGTGTTCAAAATAGATGGGTTTACTGACCCTTGGCCTCCGTGGTTAATTGGTAACTTCTGCTGTTTCAATTAAGGGTGCGCTTTTATTCAAAAATAAAGATTAATGACTTAAAATGCGGTTTAAATAGGATTTATTCTTAGAGTCCTCCAAGACTAGGGAGTGTTGGGGAGCACTGATGCGTTGAGGAGGCAAAGGCTTAAAGCAGCAGAGATTTAAAATGAACACACAGAGGCCTGATGCTTGAACCGAAAAGGAGTGAACTGGGGGGAGAATGCAGCAAAATTTAGGATCTGGTTCTCCTCCCTTTCTCTGACCTAGAACAAGGGACCTAATGTTCCTCTCCTAAAGCTGAAAGGCTTCTCGTGTGTGTGTGTGTGTGTGTGCGTGTGTGCGCGCGCATGTGCGCGCGCGCTTGGGAGGGGGAGAGGTGGCCGGGGCTTCCATTAGGGTCCCAGTTAATTACTTTAGACTACCCCTGGCACTTTTATGGCCCTGCAAATAAGGCCCTGGGTCCTTCCCTGTGTCACACATAAATTATCCTGGGTAACTGAGGACTTTGGACAGGCTGAAAATGGAGGAACACCCGAGTACCAAACATTATGGGTTGCCAGGGATCTGGAAGAATTAGAGACGTTGCCATATTGTAAACCATGGGTGTCTGAAGGGAGGCTAGGTTTCCAATAGCCTCTGTTGTCTTCTCTCTCTCTCTTTTTCTTCCCTTTTTCATTTTGCTAAATCCTGGATAAAGGCTGTTGTGACAGGAAGGCGTAAGCTTGACGAAGGACACTGGAGAAGATATGGTAGTGCCTAGACTCTGGGAAAGCCCCTTTCTTGGGACAAGGTGAGGACAAGCTGAGGACAGCAAGCTGCTCTGGGTAGCAAGTATCAAACTCCATAATCCAGTTTCTGCCTCCGCTGTCCCAGAGGCCCCGAGGGATTGCAGCTGTCATAAGGGAGTCTCCTGACCCCTGTTCTAAAGAAGCCAGGCCCAGAATTACCCACCAAAGACGCAGTTCTAGGTCCCACTCTTCATCTAGCAATCTCTACCCCAATTACAGGCAGTTATCTTAAAAAAGAAAAATCAAATAGCCTTTGAAGACACTGTTGCAAGCTCAGACTCATAACACAGGGGCAGCCACCGGGGATTTGAAAGAGCCTCTGTTCCCTCACACCTAAGGTCATCCCATCCAACCCAAACACCAGGACAGCCACAAGAGGAACTCCTTTTTTTTTTTTTAAGCCTCAGCTCCCACACAGCCACGTGGAAGGTTGGATTGAAGGTGCGTTGTTGGCACATTGCGAGGCGTGACTGCTGACGCTGCGGGGGTTGAGCCTGGTTCACTTCTCCTTCAGGAGGTGGAAAAGAGCCCGGACCTGTTAACCAACTGCTAACTCAACTGTGGTCGCCGCCTCCAGCTTGCTTTTGGTTGACCAAAAATGTGGTGTTAATTCACTCTTTAGCCTTTCTGCAATCTTCCATCAGAGTCAGCAAGGGGGAGAGATTCGAGGAATTGAATAAAAGGTCTTTCTTTGGGAACTTCAAGGAACATATTTTGATGATTATCTTCGACTACGGAGTTCACAGAGTGGGTTTTCAAAACAGCCAATTGGGTCAGTAAAAATAAAGATTTGAGAGCCTTCTCAGGAGCCAATGCTATATTTAAAATTGCAGAATAGCCATAGTCTAAGGTTGGAGGACGCTATAATTAAGGTTGCAAAATTGTTTTCATTAGAACCCCCCTGCTATTACCCTCTCCCCAGAGAAGGCTTTGTGGACACGTCTATATTCGGATGGGAATCCGTCTGCCCGTCTCGGCTCCGGGGAATCTGGTCCTTCCCTTTCGGATTCTTCTGCTCCACAAATTGTCACGATCTGCTTTCCTGGAGCCCTCACCTCCATTCTGCTCCTTCATTCCTAAAATCCACATTCTATGCTCTGGGGGAGGCATGTCCTCGCCTCCTGCCACCTTTGCCTGGACCTGGGCTAGCCACAGCCCCCCACTGGCCACTGCCTTCCACTCTGTTCCCGGTAACCACAGAGCTCGTGGGCAAATTCGCCCTTTATCCCAAGCCCTCTTTATCCTAAAGGACTTCCCTCCCCTTTCTTGCCCTCAGTGTTTCTAACTGGGGCACTCTGTGGCATTCAGGTGGCACAGTGCCTCATCAGAAAGGATTTTCCCACGCTGCACAGACACCTGGCAACCGGGTCCACTAACTTTCAGTAGCAATCCCCGGTCCTTTGAGAATTCCAGGTGGCCACCCCATGTCTAAACACCCCTTCAGGGGGCGGTATGGCCTCTAGTTGAGAAGAGAACCCAGGCTATTCACTCAATACAACAGACCCCAATCCTCCCCCATCACATACACACTGGTCTCCGCTGTGCAGAGGGCAACTCCTCCCCTGAACCCAACAAACTCAGGGGATGGGAGGGGGTGGAGGGGTCCTGATGTTTATTGTCACCTCTTGGCCTTCAAACCGCACTTGAGGTCCACGCTATCCCTCGCAGGGGAACTTTCCTTCCCTTCTCTGAGCTTCGTATGTAAAAATAGTGGGAATACCATTTACTTTACAGAGCCGCTGGGAAAATTCAATGAGGCAATATATGAACAGCACCTGGTGTATAGTAAATACTTGACAAATGGTAGTAACAGTCATTTTTACAGGATCATTCTTCTGTCCTACGGGAATTGCTGCTGTCATTTGCCCCCCTTTCCTAATGCCTGTCACTTTCAGGACCAATTTCCAACTTTCAACAAACCTATTTTCTAAAATATGTCCCACATGCTCTGGCTGGTGCGGCTCAGTGGATTGAGTGCCAGCCTGAGAACTGAAAGGTCACCAGTTCAATTCCCAGTCAGGGCACATGCCTGGGTTGTGGGCCAGGTCCCCAGTTGGGGGCGTGCGAGAGGTAACTGTTCTCCCCCTCTCTTTCTCCCTCCCTTCCCATAGCTCTGAAAGTAAATAAATAAGCCCTGGCTGGTGTGGCTCAGTGGACTGAGCGCCAGCCTGCCAACCAAAGGGTTGCCAGTTCAATTCCCAGTCAGGGCACATGCCTGGGTTGCAGGCCAGGTGTCCAGCAGGGGGTGCTCAAGAGGCAACCACACACTGATATTTCCCTCCCTCTCTTTCCGCCTCTCTTCCCCTCTCTCTATAAACAAACAAAGAAAATATGTCCTACAGAATGCTAGTTCCAAAATACTCTTTGAAAAAGGGTGCTTTGATCAAGTAAGACTGGAAAATGCTGCATAATTTCTCCACCTTAGAAACTCATAGTAATAATACGCTAAAAAATTTTTAGTCCTTCAAAAAAAAAAAGCCCATTGCAAGCTCATTGTAATGTGATATTTCTCAAACTTATTTGACATAGAACTTCCTGCCATTCTTGAAAAAAAGTAACCTATAAAACCCCACGGAAATGGTACCCAGAGGTACACCTACCTCGTGGAGCACTTCGCTGGGTAAGCCCCTCACCTGGACTGGGTGATTTCTTCATCCTGTCCCTTGCCATCCACTTTCATGGAGGCAACATTACGTTGAAAGCCCACCGGTCCTCCGGACCTCAGAGCCCCATGACCTGGAACCTGTAGGTCTCATCTCCTTGGTGGCTGTAGCTCAGCCTGACAACATGCTGCTGTCCACCTGCATGGTCCTTTGTACCTCTTCCGCCTCTCCCACTGCTTTCCTAACCCCACTGCACTAAGCCTTTACACTCTGCTCTTCTCCCGGGCTATCAGCCCAGGCCCCAGGATCGGTTTCAGCTCCCTGGAGCCTTGAGCTTTCTCTCCTGCCCTCGTGCCCTTCCTCCCTCGGCCTGTTTGCCCTACTCTGAGCTGGGACAACCAAGTTGGGTGAAAGGTGGCGGGGAGTGGTGTGGGTCTGGCCCCACTCAAGTCCTGCCATCCGGATCTTCCCTCGATATTCCTCCTCTTCTCCAAAGATGAGCTCACCTCCTCCCTTTCTGGAAAGACCAAAACCGTTAGGTTTAAGCCCTCCACCTTCCCCTAACTCCTGCAGCCGTTCCACCTCAAACCCAGAGCAGGCGCAGGTGTGTGGACACGGACCCTCTTGTGCACCGGGAGCACAGAGTGGCACTTATTTCCACAGTTCGCATGAGCCCGCCTTTGGACGCAGCGGCCCTGCTTCTAAGAATGTTTTTCCCCTCAGGGAATATGTGTTCAACCAGGCTAAGATGGATGTGAACAGATGGCCACCAGAGGCTATGATAAACCTGAGGAAAGATGTAAATAACTCAAATGCCCAACAATAAGGGATGGGTTAAATAAATTATTGTCAAGTTGTACTATGGAATATTATGCAACCATTCAAAAAATAACGCAGCTCTATATTATTACCCAGGAAAGATGTCTGTGTTCTATCACTGAATTTTAAAAACACATATGAATAGTGTAATCTTATGTATGTAAAACACCTGTGTGCAGGTACACAAGGAAACATTTCTGGGAGAAAGCCATTCAGATCTCATTGATGACCTCTCAGGGCTAAGGGTCCGTATGAGGGCTATTATTTTTTCCTTTTCTGAATTTGTCAAAAGTTTTCATAATGAGTATATGTCATAAAAAGGTACAATGTGTCCTGGCTGGTATGGCTCAGTTGGTTGGAGCATCGTCCTGTAACCAAAAGGTTGTGGGTTCGATTCCAGATCAGGGCACACGCCTAGGTTGCGGGTTTATCCCCAGACTGGGTGCCTCTCCCTGGGGCGTACCGGAGGCAACCCACCGATGCTTCTCTCTCGCATCGCTTTTCTCTCTCTCCCTCTCTCTCTAAAAAGCAATGGAAAAAAAAAAAAGCCCTCAGATGAGGTTAAAAAAAAAAAGACTAAATACAACTAGCAATGCAAAAAGTCTATGTCCATATTCTTCCCTGGGGACCCCTAGAGAGAGCCTTTCGTCTTTCCACGGCAAAAGCTCGCCCACTCCTGGCTTCTTCATCACCGCGTCCCCCATCTTCCCTTCTTCTCTTTCCCTCCGCCTTCCAATGAACACCTAGAGAAATGCTTCGTGCCTGGCCCTGCTTCTTACTTTAACGGTTTGGCTCCCTTTTTCCGAAACGTCTCTGACACGAGGCCTCCCCGCACCCTTGCTTCAATGCCCCGCACTCCCTCTCAGCCCCTGCCGCCTGGCTCTCTCTGGGTCAAATAATCCTGCGTTAGCTCTGCTGGTTAACAGCCAGCTTTATTGACGTTGTTGACTTCTCTCTTGGAACCTTCTCCTCTCAATTTCCATGACATTACCATCATGCTTCTCCGCCGCAGTCCCTGGCCACTCCTTTTGGCTCCTTCACAAGCTCATTTTCTTCCTCTCATTCTCTAAAAGGAGAGATTCCCCAGCGTCTCCAGGGAGAAGAGGCGACCAAGCCATCTCCTGACAAACCCTTCCAAATCCTCTCCAACGTCAACAGCACACATTTGGAAGTCCTTAGCATGGCACTCAAGGCCTCCTGGTCTTGTGACTCTCTGTGTCTCTCAGCCAGTTCTCAACTCCAGACCGATCTCTACCCATCACCCCTAAACACATTTACCCAATGACACGATGCCCAGCTTTCACCAACAGTTTCCTGCCTCTTCTGACTGTCCCTTGCATGACCCCATCCCAATCTTGCCCACCCTTCAACTCCTCCCTAAAGTCTTCCTGCACTGCCTCGACTTGAAATGCCCTCTTTATCTCAGGTGATCCCTATTGGATCTACCATAGACACCACTCATTTGTTCTTTTGCATCTTCTCCCTCGATTGTCTGGTTTTCTTAAGGGTCTCTGCCTGCTGGCAGGAACCATCGTCGGTGGCCTTTAAACCTGGCACACCTCCTCCCCAAAAGCAGGTACTCAGTACATGTTTGCTAACGGAAAAGCGTGGGACAACATCCCAGAATAACCAACATTTTCGCTTGGGTTCGGGTGTATACAAAGGTGTCTCGTCTGAGCCTTGCAGGAGGTGTCTGCGAGGCTGCACCTGGAGATGCTCAGGACTCCGCTGGAAAGTGATTCTGGAGCTCAGGGAAGTCTCACCAACCTATCCCCATGTCACACCTGCGACCCTGGGCAAGGCTGTTCAAAGAAGAGGTGTCCAGTAAGGGGCAGAGAGCTCACCGCCGAAGCCACAGACTCGTCCAGAAGAGAAGCAGCGGAGGGGGGACAGGGGAAGAACCAGGGCCGCCCCACATTGCCTCCTGGGACCTCTCTTATGACACTTACCACTTTTAGTCTTTTTGGAATGATTTGGGCACTCATCTTAAGTGTCCTAGCAAAGGGTAAGCTCCTTGGGAGAAAGAGCTGCGTCTGAGCTCTTCTTCGCATCTTTCTTGGTCGTGAGACGCACATGGATATACAAGCCCTGGCACTGAGCAGTGGGTTGATAAATGCTTGTTAAACAGAAGCATGAATCTTCACTGAATACCTACATCAAGTTCTGGGGAAATCCTGGTGTGCTACTTGCCTCTAAGGATTCCAGCTGGGTAGGGGACTCAGATGACCCACTGAACCAATGTAGCGGACACCTCCCATGTGCCAGGTGCTGTGCGGGAGTGAGACAGGAAAGGGGCAGACAGGGACCCCATGCTCATGAAACTCACATTCTCATACTACCCTGTGGGCATTACAGTCCTATTCCGGGGGGGGGGGCGGATTGTGCGTGTGCGTGTGCGTGTGTCCTCACAGAGAGAAAAACAATAGAGTAGAATGTTAATACCGGAAAGAGCCTCAAAGATCATCCAGTCCACTTGCAGGTGAGGAGACTGAGACCCAGGGAGTATCAATGACTTCACCATAGTTACGTAGTTATAGGGCTAGTCCGTGACAGAGCGACGCCTAGCCTTGGGCTTTGGTGCTCACAACACACACACTCACTCTAGCTAAATTAAACATGATTAACATGGGCAGCGCATATATATGACTGGCACAGTCTGTCATGCTGCTGTACTTGCCAATTCTAACGCCCAGCACAGCTGCCTGTCCTTCGTGAAAACTGCCAAGCCATCCACCAACATCTACGGAGAAGCAGAATTCTTTTTCCTCTCTCTGAAATTAGCTATGGGATGTGAGTCTTCAGTTATTAGAATGACCCCAACCGGATGGCAAGGTGGCCAGTGTGTATGTGTGAGAGAGTCTGGAGCTGATCACTAACATCGAAGCCCTCACCCCCCTCCCCTGACATGGGCCATTTAGCAGGTCTTTGCACCTTTGTCACATCCGCTCCTTTTCTAATCTCAGGCTTCTTCTAGCGCCCCAAGGTCTGGGGATGGAGGTCAGGCTTCCAAAGGGTACCTAGTCTGCCCGCTCATGAGTGGATATGACCTCCCCTCACCGAGCTGTGGGAGGCGGGTTTTCCTGGGATCACGCTGCTGTATTCCGCAGCTCTCTCCTCCCCCTGCCTGCCGTTTGCCCACAGGCACTGGGCACTGCTCTCTGATTCTGGGGGGAGGGGCTGTTCCTCCCATGCTTGGAGAACGGTGGGGCGTGTCTCTGCCCTGTCCGTGGCAGCTAAGGACAAGTCTCCCGGGGGCACGGAGTGGCCCAAGACAGCAGGCCTGCTTCCAAACAGCTTTCCACCCAGTCACTTCCGCTCCCATGGGCATCAAAGCCGGATGGCCTTAGGGACACCCAGGGGACAGGGACCCAGAGAGGGAAACAGTTTGAATGCAGGGCCAGGCTGCTTCCGGGGTTGGGGATCCACTCACATCGCTGGGAGGGCTCCCATGACAGGACCCTCTCATCAGAGCTGTGGAAACAATCCCACAGGTGGCTCTTACTGGCTCCGGAAAGCCTTTGGGAAGCTCAAAGGTGGACCCAATCACCAAGGGGCTGGAGGCAGCTGTGTGGCCCTCCGGTGTGAGCGGGGCTGCACCTGGGACCAGGGGCCAACTCGCATCAAAAGATGCGGTTGCCTGGGAGGCCTGGCTGGCGGGCAGGCAGGAGGGGCTCAGCGTGGAAACAGCTTGGCTGGCAGAGTCGGCCCTGGCGCCTGGCCACTGGTGGCAGTGCTCCGCAGAGAACGTGTTTTCTTGTTTAAGGACCATCCCTGCCAACACCCCTCTCCCCCACAAAACATAACATCACCATGTTTTGCTTTGAGCAGGGATGGTGACTCTTTGTCAACAGATGTAATTCTCAGAGTGGTGGGGCCTTTGGAGAAGCATCTGAAGCCAGCCTCCCCCCAGCCCCAGGAGGGGTTGCTCTGGAAGGGGCCGCCCTGCTCTTCTGGGCACTTTACTTTTTCCATGTGGGTGAAAAAAATCCTGATTTTTCATACTCCGCAGATCCCAAAGGCCAAATATTTGCTGTCTGCCCCGCCTTTTCCACCTCAGGCAGAGGTGGCAGCAATTCCTGGCTCCTGCGGAGGACTATGGGAGACCCCGCAGGGAGGCGCGCTGGGCACCACTCCTCCTCTTCCCCCGAAGCTCTGCAGCCCAGGTCCCCGGCACTTTACGGGAGAACTCAGGACGGTTTCCCGGAGACGGGAGGAAAAATACATGACAGCTGCCCCGAAGGCCTCAGTGGGCAGGAATCGGGCTCCACATGGTGGTGAGGCTGTTGGCTGAGAGCAGGAAAAGGAGGTGAGGGGGGCAGGTCGTAAACTTCTATCTGGGATTCCCGGCCTCCCGGTCAGCGAGCCAGGGGGACCCTGAGACCTGATAACATGATGACACATTTCAGGTGGTCCTCCTCAGGAGCCTCCTATAAATATTGTCACACCAAATCTTTTCTCCTGCACTCAGAAAGGCCTCATTGAGTTTCAGAAACGTGGGCCGTGTGTTCCTGACGCCATCTTCCTTGGGAGCTGGGTGTCTCCTCCACTCCCCAGGATTTCGGACCTGCCTGTCTTTTCCGCACTGTATTTTCTCTTACGGCGTTTGTCTGCATGGTTGATGGAGCCAAGCCACTGAGGATGTACAGCATCTCAGCAGCATCATTAAGGCTGAGAGCGGTGTAGGCTCCAGGCCTGTGGTGAGATGCGGTCTAAGATCTTCCCAGAGGCTTCTGGGTAATGACCTACCCCGGCCGGCTCACTGGGGAGGGGAGGGCTCCACGGACGTGGTAGCCGAGGGCAGAAACTCTCTGGCTGAGAGGCTCCTCCCTGCTGCCACTCGAACTCCCTGGAGTTGATTACAACTTGCTTGCCTCATCCTAGACAGCCCAAGACATGGTGAGGCCATCAGGAGACCAGGGGCCGCAGGGAACGAAGCGCTCTGGCCTGGAAGTCGGGGGTCCTGGGCTCTACTCCCCCTGACTAGCTATGAATCTTCAGCAAGTCCTTTCTCCACAGGACCAGCAACATAATTTGCAGAACCCAGTGCAAAATGAAAGTGTGGGGGTCCCTAATTTTCAAAAATTATTAAGCATTTCAAGACAGTGACAGCAGAGCATTAACCTAGTATGAGGCCTTCCAAACACAGGGCCCTCGGGACTGCGCAGGCTGCATGCCCGTGTAGCTGGTCCTACCTGTTTGGACCTCGGGGTCCTCAACTATGGAGGCCGTATTCGATCCGAGAAACCCTCAGACCTTTCTATGTAAAGGAGACAAACAGAGCTGCTTCTTCAGCATCACCTGAGAGTAGTATGGTTTCTAGCTCTGCGGGTGATCGCGAAGGTCCTTTTCAGTTGCAACATTTAATAAGTCGAAGACGTAGCGAGATTCTCACTGCTAGGACCACAAGCATCTGCCCTGGGTGCTAAGGAAGGATTAATGAAAAGCGCGGGAGACAGCATGAAAAAACACCGACGGTTCCCTGTCCCATAGCCTGCCTCTCTCTCAGCCTGAAAATGAGCCTGAAAACCAAGCACGCGCCCCCCCAGGCCTCAAGAAAGCCAAGCCCAGGTAGGAGCATCTGAGACCAAGTCTGATTCTTTTTTCCATCCCAAAAACTGGATGCAAGGGCCACTATCTGACGACCCACTGCCCTGGGGACAGCCAGGTCTGGACCACTGGTCTTTTCCAGCTGCTTTGTTCCCAGGAGGTCAGGGGGCAGGGCAAGTCATCCAGGGTTTTGAGGTTGGGAAGGGCGGAGCGGGGACTGAAGGACTCAGGCACCGCAGGGCTCTCCTGAAGAAGGGGTTGAAGTTCTGGCGGAAAACCCTTGGCCTGGCGCTGGGCAGAGGGCTAGGTGGGGGCTGCAGGAGCCCGAGAGGGATCCTCTGGGTGGGGACTTACACTGCTGGAAGGTTGGGCTGGTGACATCTTTCTGCGCTGGCCGGTTAAAGGGATCAGAAACGCCTCAGGGATTTAAAACAGTTTTTCAGGGCTAGAGCAATGAACAGGGCAGGACTGTATGAACTTTCTCCACGTTCCTTTTCCTCTCCCCTTCTTCTTGACTTCAGGGCTCCACGCTGTCCTCCTAATACCTTCCGCAAGGGGGTCGGCCAGGCAGGGAGAAGACCCCTTATCCCCTGCCCCGGGGAGTCCTCCTCTCCTCAGCCCCGCCTGGGTGGGGTGGTCCCGCAGGGTCTCGTCTGGGAACTCGAGCGCGCGGGGCTTACCTTTCATGGTCCCTTGCGCCGGGGCCTCGGGAGGGCCTCGCTCCTGGCGGTTCGAGCTGCGGGGCGACCGGGGTGAAGCCGGTGTCTCCTCGAGGGGCACCCGATCGCCGCCCTACGCGCCGCCCGCGGAAGCCAGGCTGGGTGTCGGAGTTCTGCTGTAGCGCGGGGGCGCAGAGGCGGCGCGCCTAGGGGAGGGTTCGCGGGGTCGCAGCCTGGGGGCGCCGGGCCCGCCGCCCATCCCGCCGCCCGCCGCCCGCGCGTTCCCCTCCGGAGGCCGGCGAGCTCTGCGGCCGCCCGATCCCCGCGCTCCCGCCCTCGCTCCCTCCCTCTTCGTCACTTCTTGGGCCCTGGCCCAGATCAACTACTTGGTATTTTCAAAACTGCCGCGGCCAGGCCTCTTTGTGCCGCCGCGGGTCCCTGCGCCCGCGCCCACGCCCGGGCGCAGGACCGCTGTACAGCTAGCCGACCTCCCCGCCCGCGCCCGCCGCGGCCGCGCTGGGGGAGCGCACAAGGAAGGCGCTTCTAGAGCAGTCGTTTGCCTGTGGGGGCCGCCTGGTGGCGGGGGTTGGGGGGTGGGGATGGGGGTGGGGCTGCAAGAGGTTCGACCTGGACATTGTTCTCACCCATCTAAGGGGTAGAGAGACTGAGAGCAAAAAGGATCCTTGGGTTCCAGCCCCAGCACTCACTGTTCTGGTTTGCCTGGGACTGTCCCTGTGTCAGCGTCGAAAGTCCCACATTCCTAGAACCTCCTCAGTCCCGGGCGGACCGGGAGGGTTGGTCGTTCTCGCTCTGCTTCCCTAGCTGAGTGATTTTGGGCAGTCGCTTCATGTCCACAAACTTTGGTTTTCTATCTGAGAGAACTGGGCCCCCGGCACGCCCAAATTCTGTGATTTTGTTCGTGGAAGGGCCTTTGGTGTAGTGACAGCTGAAGGAAACTGACCTAAGCAGGGAGTTGTGACTCTTGCCATAGGCGCTCCTGTGAGATCTTCACGTTATTCTTCATTGGTGGAACAAACATTTAATTTGCTGAGCACCTACCATGTACCGAATTCTGCCCCAAACTCTAAGAGTACGGGGAACACTTCACAGGGCAATGTTTCCGCAAGGGTGCATCTGGTGAGGAAAGCCAACAAGCAAACAAGTAACGGTGTTGACGTGTGTGAATGCTAGGGCAGGACAGTTCAGGGAGAGAAGGACCACAGAGTGGGGACAACCCCGCCTGGTGTCTTTGATTGCTACTGTCAGGCCCTTTGCCACACCCCCACGCCTCCATGATTATCCCCCTTTTGGCCCTGGAAGTAAAGTAGGTGAGACCGAAGGGGCAGAGAAAGTTTCTCTCACCCAATCAGAAAGGGTGATGTGCAGCGATCTCTAATCTCCTCCACGTTGCAGTGACACGTTTCAGCTCTCTAAGTGCTTTCTCTTCATTATCTCAACAGAACCTCAAGACAACCCTGAGAGAACAAGGCCAGGAACCATGGTACCATTTTGAGGAGACCGGGGCTCAGAGATGTGGTCAAAAAAGGAGCGCTGTGACAAATCTAACCAAAAGTACTCACACGCTGATCTGATCACAAATTCCTAGCTGAGCAGGACATGGTGGGCAGTGATGCTTCATACCTATAGCTTCCCCAGTAAGAGGGGTATCTTTGCCTTAGTCAAGCCCTATCCATTGTTTTCTTGCATCTGGTGTAGCACGCTTTTGAAATACCTCTTTTTAAGACCCCTCAGAAGCATAACCACCCTTAAGAAAGCACCTAATCTTGTTAACTCTCTTGTAATCTGATTCCTACCTGGCTTTTTCCAACCTCCATGTGATCTTCCTTTCTCCCTTCCTTAATTCCAAATGTAGGAAAGAAACGGTACATTATCATTCTCCGGGGCATTTGAGATCTCACTTGCTGGTAATTACTGTCAGTTTGGCTCAAATAAACTCATAAAAATCCTCTACAGGTTTGGACATTTCTTAGGTGAACACAGAGAGGACGTGGCCCACCTGGCCATGGCGATGAACTCCTGGGGCCTCGTGCCTGGATTCTGAGTCGGCCATGCGAGCCTCAGCCTCCCAGGATCTGAGGCGCCGCTGTGATAATGCAGAAGCATCAGCAAAGAGATGGAAGATACCAGTGTCTGGCTGTAGACAGGCCCTGGGTGAGCAGAGCTGCATCCCAGCCTGTAGAGGTTCACAGGATGGACTCCAGGTCTCAAAGGACTCTGGATGCAGATCAGGAGAGCTGCTGTGTGAACACCAGGGAGATACCCACGTCAAAGGAACCTTTCAGCAGGCTGTTACCTGTGTATTAACTTACCAATTCTCACATTTGCCCCATGAGATAAGCACTATGATAGCGCTCATTTTTCAGAGGAGGAAACTGAGGTATGGAGAAGATAAATAAATGTGCTAGTTAAGTGAAGATCTTGGGATTTTGAACCCAGGCTCAGCCACAGCACACCACACTGCTTCTCACAGAAGGCACTGAAATAGCTGTTGACAGAAAGAGCAAATGCAAGACCCTTGGTTTTCTCCACCCTTTCTTTAGTTGGCTCCACCCAAGATGTTTGGTTAAAAAAAGGGTCTAACCCTCTCCCATCCCCCTGCTCTTTTGTGACTGGGGAATTTATGTACCCTGTGGTGTTGCTATGGTAATGCAGATGAATCAGCACAATCACCGATCACAAATCAGAAAGGGAGGAGGCTGGATTTCCTAGAGATTACACCAGCCTTTGGATAAAAGTTTTCAGTGGCCATTTCTACCAACAACCAGAGGAATGGACCCAGGGTTAACTGGACCCACACTCCCTGAGAGACCACAGTATGGGGCTGTTAGGATGGGGCTCAGCTGGGCCTACAGTGCAGAGACACAGACAGCACCAGACAGGGTGGGGCTGGGTGTGATGGGGTTGGAGGGATGGCTTAATACAGTTTCTAACTTGAGCTGGGCTGGGGATGGAGTAGGGGCTGTTGGCTGAGGCACATAAGGCAGGCTTATGTCGAAAGTCAAAGGAAATAGCTAAAGAGCAGAGATTATTTAGGGAGAAAAAACAGAATCACTAATGGTGGAACCTTCCATGTCTTAATGAAGGGAGAAAGTCCCACCTCAGCTCTTGAGCCATGTTGTATTTTGCGCAGAATAAAACCTCCCAGGGAACACCACAGACTTTCCTTTCTGGTTTCAAGTTCGGGCAAACAAACAAACCATCTCGCTTTCTCCTAGAGCTCCCACCTATGTCTTTGAGGTGTTCCTCCCCTACCCATGCTCCTCCCCAGCATTAGGGCGTTACTTCCACTTTCCTTCTTAGACTGTAGCTTCTGCCCTCAGCACTCACTGAAATTGCTCCTTTCCTTCTAGTTGCCAAATATGATAGCCTTTTCAAAACCTGTATCCCCTTCAACCATTTTGTAGATTTAACACTGTATCAGTCAGGTTTCTCCGTTGACACAGCAGCAATAGCCAGCCGGCTGGATATCCAGGGAAGAGTTGGTGTTGCAGCTAAAGTGCAAAGCCCGTCTCCTGGCGGAATTTCCTCTTCCCCTGGGGAGGGCAGCCTTTTTTCTACTAAGGCCTTCGACTGATTAGACATGGCCCACCACAAAAGGAAGGGTAACCTGCTTGACTCAAAGTCTGCTGATTTAAATGATAATCTCATCTAAAAAATACCTTCACATCTAAAAGCATCTAGAATAATATTTGGCCAAATATCTGGGTACTAGAGCCTAGCCAAGTTGACGCATAAAAGTGACCATCACAGATACCATTGGCAACTCCTTGAATTTCTCTTCCCTGGTTTATCAGATTCTACATACTTCTGTTTCTGCTGAACTTCTTTGACTTCTTTTTCTCAAGTGACCTTTCCTAGTTGGTATATTTTGTACATACAGGCATTTCCCACCCTTAATTAGTGAAAGTAAGCTCACAGGTATGGCAACAACTCCCACATCCCACTATCTTAACACAACGAAGGTTGATTTCTTATTCACATGACAATCAGATGTGGGTTGGGCGTTTCTCTTCCAAATGGTGACCCAGGGACCCAGGCATCTTCCATCTTGTATTACCACCATCTTCAGCATGTAGCTTTAAAGTTGTTGAAAAATGGAAGAGAGAATGGATGGAGCTCCAAGTCCAAGGCCCCAAGGTGCTCCCTGCGATTCTGTCCTTTCCACCAGGTTTAGAAGTGAGTCCAGTCTCAGAGGAAGGCATGGGGATCCGGTCACCACAATAAACATGCTCATTCGGAAACAGGAAGAAGGAAGAACAAAGTAACTATTGGTCTGTGGAAATCTCAAGGCCCCTCAGACGATGTGAAGGCCCTTGGAGAATAAAGATTTTTAGGTTTCTCACATCCTGCTACGCAATTACTATACTCATGCCTCGTATTTATGTTTTTATTACAGTGACACCCTATTTTAAGATAATTTCTATAGTAGTTAGACTATGTCGCACTAGCTCTCATAAATAAGTGCAGGAGTGTGAGGACAGTACAATAATAGTTTATTTCTCATTCAAATCACAATCCATTGCAGGTTGGGTGTTTCTCTTACAAATGTTGACTCAGGGATCCAGGCCTCTTCCTCCTGTGAAGCCACCTTCTTTCATAAGTAGCCTCCCAGTTTGTTGTAGAAGAGGAAGAGAGACTGGAGCAGTGCAGGGTGGAGATTATCATGGGACAGGACTAGAAGAGGCATGTGATGACCATCGGCCACATTCTATGGGCCAGAACTCAATCCCATCGTCCCAGCCAAAGGCAAGAGGGCTGGGATATTCCCTTCGGTTGTGTTACCACAGGAAAGGCAGAAACACGGATGCCGGCAAGCCCTACCATGCAGTAACAAACCCCTCTCCAACCCAGACCTTCGCCAGGTTTTTTTTGCCCTCTCTCCCCCAGTGAGCCCTCTAATGCCACGGATTCAAAGTCCACGTAGTGTTACTGCCTTGGTAATGCCAGTGTTTCTTCTAAATAATCAATCCTTTGGAAGCTAAGGAGCAAAATATTTTTGGAAGGCAGCTATGCTCCCCACTCTACCATCAACGCTGCACAGGAGGGAAATATTTTTCAAAGGACACAGGTTGCCAGTCTAGGGTATGTCGTGGTAGTTTCCAGAAAAGTTGCCTGTAAAGGAAAATCTAAATCCCGTTTTCCTACTGGCTTCCATTTAAAATAAGTAATAGAATTCCCCGGTTAAAATAAGCAAGAGCATTCCCTGGGAAAGAACCCACCAATATTCTCAATCAAAGACGTTTGTCCAGAGCAATATTTAGTTGGCTTTTTTGGGCCCAATCTCTGAACTATGTTATATTTTCACAATGCTTAACTTTCCTATCTTTTCTCCCATCCAAGTACTAACCAGGTCCGACCCTGCTTTGCTTCCAAGATCAGATGAGATCAGATGTGTTCAGGGTGGTATGGCCATAGATAAGTTTCCTATCTTTTATTGCTTCCTCCCAGAAATTTATCTGAAATTTCTCTCATGTCTACAGATTCTTACCTCACGTTACATGGACCAATATTGGAATTTACTAGTACAGTATTTCGCCCTTATCTGTGAGGGATGCATTCCAAGACCCCTAAGTGGATGTCTGAAAACGTGGCTCGTACTGAACCTTACGTATACTATGTATTTCTCTACACACACATACCTATGATAAAGTCTAATTTTTAAATTAGGCACAGCAAGAGATTAACAACAGTAATGAATAAAATAGAACAATTATAACAATATACTGTAATAAATATTATGTGAATGTGGACCCTCTCATTATCTAATTGTCCAGCGTGGATACGCTGGACAAAAGGACAACAACATCCCAGGCAGGATGGAGTGGGACAGTGTGAGATTTTATTATGCTACTCAGAATGAAGAACAGTTTAAAAACGTATGAATTATTTATTTCTGAAATTTTTCATGCAATATTTTAGACTGTGGTTGGCCATGGGTAACTGAAAGGACAAAAACAAAATTGTGGATAAGGGAGAACTAGTGTATCAGTGGCAGAAAGGTGCCTTGCAATACCACTTTTTACCAGTGGGTGATGCTATATAATATGAATTCTAGCCTGTGAAATCCTTAAAGGAGACTTCATATTGTCAAATTAATACCAAATGAATACCTAACTTAATACCTAATGAAAGAGAAGTTCTGAGAAAATCAGTGTAATTACAAATCTCCCTGAGTACTACAATGACGTCTTAGCAAAGACAAACTACTTAGATTGTTCATCTGAATAAGTTACATATTCAGGAAGAAAGTGGCTGACTTCAGTTGGGGCCTGGATGTACATGAAAAGAGAAGGACCTTGATGATCCTTCAGGTTTGGCTAAGGAGAGACTCTTAGCCAAACCATGCCCTGGGCTGTGAAAAGGGCTCCCTTCAGGAAGCCCACAATTTAGAAGGGCAAAGAGGACTAGAAAATCCTGGTGTCCAGGCGGCCAGGAACTATACGCATCAAAATAAAAAGACCAGAGTGGAAGGGGCATGAATGCTGTTGAGAAAGATAGTCTCCAAAGGATTTGGTACACAGGAGCTTCTGTACACCCGGCTTTCAAGAGGTTGGGCTTTTAAACTGATAAGACGAGCCCTAATGGACATTTCTACCTAAACTCCAGATGGAGGCCCAAAAGCCATGCTTAGTTCTTTGCAGGGTTTTGTTTCTCATTCAAAACTGGAAGAACAAAATTCAGAATAATGTGGACGGGCGTATACAACACATTTGTAAGATAAAATTCCAGAGAAATAAATTTAAACCCTACATTTAGATTCATCATCAGTTGCAAAGGATGAAGCTCAGTAATTCAGAGAGAAAGATCTAGTTGACATTGAGCTATTCATAGCTTTCTTCCTTTTATTAAACAAATCCATGGCCAAGAGCTGCACTAGTGCTGGGGATATGTTCCCTAACCTCACGGACATTATAGCTTTGGTATAAATTTTTTTAAAAAATGGAGTGAGATTGCTAAAAAAAGTGGGATCTTAAATTGCACTAATTGAAAAATTAATTCAGGCACTTTAACAAGTAGTTATTAAGCACCTATTAGGCCATAACTTAGAGCATGGGAAACAAAGCTGAATGAAAGAGGAGAAACATCTGAACTATAGTCTGAAATTTTTCAGTGTGCTACACTGGCTCAGGGTTTCTCTAACTTTCCAACTGCCATGTTGACAGAAGTAGCAAACATCTAAAGTCTTTCCTTTCATTCTAAAAGATGATAGAAAAATTGCATGCCACATCCTAATGAAACAATATTTTAATATAAAACTAATAGTTTTGCTGGATTGGCGGTGGGGGAGGCGGCAGGGTGGTGGACCGGTGGGTCATGGGGTCAAGGACTGCTACATTGGGACTTTGTTGTATTATTTATTTTTAGTAAGTTCTAATGTTTTATTTCTATGTACTATTTGATATTTTAAAATTCTATGCATATTTTACTTCAATAAAAGAAAAATTCATTTAAAAATAAAAATAATAGCTTAAATTATTTCTAGACATGTTTCTAAATAGAATGAACATAAATATGTATATTCTTCCAAAACTAATATGTGCATTTAGTGCACATATAACTATAACTACAATACCATTTTTTTCAACTGGACAAAATTAATTTAAATTTTATACAGAAGAATTAATGTCCATGACTCGCCAAGAAAACTTGCAAAAAATGAGTGAGGGCAATTACATTCTCAAAATTAAATATTGTTTTAAAGCTATGTAATGAAAATAGTACAGTACACATGAATAAAGATATAAATCAGAGGAATAAACTGGAAAGTCCTAAAATAGGTCCAAGTTTATTTGGGAGACTTCATAGGTGACAAACTGGCACTTCAGCTCGGCATGGATACGGTGGCTTATTTGATAAATCATGTTGACATGCTCCCATGTGTAATGCACATCCACATTTCTGGCCCAAACTCTTGGGAAAAAATACTTTCATTTTAATTTTTTAATTCAAATATTTATTTATTTATATTTAGAAACAAAACCGATTATTATATTCCAGGGTATTATTTTGCACATCAATATCATTGCTTTCTAGAGTTACACTTTTAACCCATAAGCATAAATAAAAGAATTAAAAACATTTATACAGATACAGAATTAGTACTACCCATGTATAATGTGCATCTTTATTTTTCCCTCAAAAGTTTGGGCAAAAACTGTGCGTTATACATGGCAAACAAAGGTAAATACAAAAATTAGCACAGCAACAAGCTAGAGGAAAGTTAGGAGAATAACTGTCTATAGTTTAGTGGGAGGCAGACATTCTTAAACAAGACAGGAGACCTAGAAACTATAAAGGAAAAACTAAACGAATTTCACTACATTAAAAAAAATTTTAAAGCCTCCATAATCAAAAGGTAAAAGACATGCTAGCTTGGTAAAAACGTTTTCAACACATATAGGGTTACTTTATTTATTTCAAGTGTTTCTGTAAATTGATAGAAAAAAGGATGAATAACTCAATTAAAACAAGCAGACAGTATGAATAGGTGAATCACAAAGGAGGGGTTTTGGAGGGGCAAAATTACACTCAGAGACGAAGATCGTCTTTGACACTAGCTTAACAAAGCTGCAGTGCAGGAATTACAATAATTTCGCAAGCCAAAAGCATGCAGGAAAATATCTCTTAATAAGCCAATAAAGAAATAACAGATTCCAAAGCAGTGGTGGATTAACCACACTATTGTCCCAGGCAAGGGGAGATGAAGGAATGAATTCCGAATTTAGTTGCCATGTGCCTTTTTTATAGGACTCGGTACTTGGGAGCAATGGTTTAGCCAGTCGAGAGCTGGTGTGCAGCTGCCAGCAAGAAAAAAAGTCCCTGGTTGCTAGATCACCTGCTAGGCAACGAGGGCTGCAGTGTTGACAGGCAAGCTGATCTTTCTCGTGGGTCCACTGCTCGGTTTCACCACTTCTGGTAAGAGTCGCCCTTGTCCAGGCAGCAGTTAAATGCCCCGATGTCTTTAGAGAGCTATTTAGAGCTGCAAAGCATGGCCTTGCCCAGACTGAATGCTCTCGGGGAGGCCTCACAAACTCTTGATATTTAAAGTCGGCAAAGTTCCCTTGCTGGAGCTGCTTTTCCACATGTTCTTATTGATAAGCCCTGAGCCGTGACCCTCATCAGTTGAGCTGCTGAATGCTTGCTTACCGATGACAACGGATGTCATGACAATACTTTGACGCAACCCTCTGTAAACTGCTTTACTTAAGTCACAGACAAACAGATCGAAGCCACTTCACCTACGTCGCAAATGAGTGGATTTCAAATCATATCGCATCAATGCGCAATAAGCCCTGGCTGGTGTGGCTCAGTGGGTTAGAGCGTCTTTCAGTCCTGTAAACTGACAGGCCGTGAGTTTGATTTTCGATCAGTGAACATGCCTGCGTTTCCGGCGTGGGGAAGCAATCGATGTGGATGTTTCTCTCTCACATCCATGTTTCTTTCGCTCCCTCCCCCTCCCTCTAAAATCAGTAAGCATGTCTTCAGGTGAGGACTTAAAAAATCAATACACAGCAAACTTTATTTAAAGGTGAATAGCTGAAAACAATAATCAGATGAAGAGATTAAGAAGGGGGTAAAATATTTTATTCACTCGATTGGCAAAAATTCAAAAGGACAACGATATCGAGCAATCTCAATTTGAGACTCTACCTTATACCAATAAAGGCACCACCATACATGCAGAGGCTGTTTATTGTGGTTCAATTGACAGTGACAGAAGAAGTTGAAATAGGGGAGTGACTAAATAAAATATGGAGCTACTAAAAGGTATACATTAGGTCTATGTATTGACCAGGAGGGATGTCTATAATATTTCATTTAGTGGAAAAGAACAAATTGCAAAACAATATGTATAATATGACTTTATGTTTATTTTTAAAAAGAAAAGAAAAAGGCAAAATCTCTTATATGTTTATATATGTAATATATATTACACATATACCTATTATATACCCACATTCTAAATATAAATGTATGTATAAATAAACACCCAATAGAAGCATGAGATTTAGAGAGGATTTGAAAAAAAGATAGAGAGAAAGAAGGCTGATTTCTCATTAAGTACTAACTTTCCTCCCTAGATCTTTGAGTGAAGCCGCAGCCCGTTGCTTCTGTGTCTTTGTGCACTCCCAGTTCACCCCTCGGCCCCGGGTGAGTATAGGTCAATTTGGGAAGGGATGCGCTGTAACAATACAAAATCAAGCAGACAGTGCCTTGAGGGCTAGGGAAGCTTCCTATCAAATCACAGGCAGTGAGAGTCCCGCCACCCTTCCAGCTGGCCAGCCCGAGTTGGCGTCTAGTGTTTGCTCCTAAAGCTACACAATGACAAAAGGGAGAACCCTACGGGCAGGCATGAGCGCTGTAAGGTATCTGTCAATCTCACTCTACAAGAAGAGGGCAGAGGACCTGTAAAAAGAATTACATTCAGTTGGGATGGAATTATTTGCTTTTCAATGTTTGAAGGGCTGTCCTGTAAAGGAGGGAACAGCTTAACATACAGTACCTTAGAAAATAGATAGAGGAAAGAGAAAAAGGTATAAGGAGGCAGATTTCAGCTCAGTGTAAGCAAAAATCTGCTAAGATTCCCTTGACCCCCAATTTTCTCTTCTATAAAATGAGAAGAATACCACATACTTTTTAACAAGGACATAGAGATGCAGTCAGGATCGAATGGGCAAACTGTCAGCAATGTGTCAGCTGGAAAGCAGTGGTCCTCAACTCTGGCTGCATATTAAAATTTCTTGGAAAACAAAACAAAACAAAACAAAACAAGTTACTTGGAGAGTTGAAAAAATCCTGATGCTCTATCCGGCTTCAATCATAACATCTGAAGGCGGGACTCAGGCGTTGGTAATTGTTAAAGCTCTTCTCAGGTAATCCCCCTGTCTCGCTCCACTGAGAACCACCGATCCAAAATAATTATTAGTTGCATTCCAGGTGGTTGTGAAAAAAGTACATTTAACCTCAGGCAGATCTGGGGGCCAATTTTTAAAAATGCCCATTAATCTATGAATTGGAGCAAAGGCTTAGAGCTGACCAGTCAAGAGCATGATTAACAGTGAAAACAGTTTAAGTCATATTTGTCTCCTTACAGGTCTATGGTAAGCAACTCAGGAGCGGCTAGCCTCACGTCTTTTCCCAGACAGATCCAAGGTGGGCAGGTAAGGGAAACACAACTGATGAAGTGAACGTTTGTGGACTTTGGGGTCCCCCAATCGGCACTTGGGATTTCTCTGCATCAGCTGTGGGCTGATTTTATTGTATACGATTTTATTATCCATGCTTTTTTTCCATGACCCTGTAATTGACTGAATACACCCATTAAATAATTATAGCCTGGAGAGCGATCCTTAATTATAGGCCACAGAGTACTGCTCTCAGCCATTTCTACTTGTTCCAGTTATATCAGTGATGGCTAAGCTGTCATGCTGGTGGCACTGAGCCTGACAATGGTGGGGGAGGGGACACTAACAAGGGCATTAGAATAGGGGAGAGGTGGTGGGCCAAGCATAAGGAAACGGATAAGCATAAAGCTCTTTACTCCCCCCCCCCCCACTTTCTGATGCTCCTCCACTCCCCCATTCCCCCCAGCCCCGCTCAAAGAAATCAAGCTAAAAACCCCAAACTTGATTGCCTCAGTCCACATGGGAGAAGAGTGATTTAAAACAGCGTCACCAAAAAGATGATTTCTAATGAGTCAGCCCAGTGACTCAGCAGCTCACTGAGAGCTAATCTAGAGTGTTTGGGCTGGGGACAGTGGTGGTCCTGCCTCGTGCTGTGGTCAGTCCTCTCTGGTGTGGGCAGGCCCAGGGCTGAGCCCAAGGCTTCAAGACAGGCAAGGTCCAGGAGGCCAAAGGTCAAGAAATGACAGGGCGGGGGGTCAGGAATCAAGCCCAGTGTGAGGGCTGAATCCACTGACCTCTAGGATTTACTCCAAACAGTCATAGCCCAGCGATGCATTTATGGTACTTTCAAAATTCACACTTTTCCCCTGGAGTGATCAAGTCATCATTCCCAGGGGACCACGGACTTGGCTGCAAATCATGTTATTTTCTCCTACTCCCTTCTTCCCCTCCTCCCTTCCCCTGCTTCAGCTGACTAAGGCAGATCTTGCTTGTCCTCCAAAGTCCGATTTTTAAAGATATAATTATCACAGATGTACACACTCTGTGCCAGATGCTGGGGGAGCCACGGAACACAAAAGTTACAAGAAGCGCACTCAGAAACGATTCTGTTTTACCTCAAGCATTGATATGCTAAGGAGGAGGCAGGAGGAGACAGTTTCCATAAAAATTGTAGCCGTTACTGATAATTAAACTTTTTTTTAAAAGAAAAATAAAGTAAAGCCCTGGGGGAGAAATGCTGCTCCAAATTTTCACTGGATTTTTCCTTTTTTTCTTGGCTGAGGATCTCCTCACACTTGGCATTGTCTTAAGTTAGGTTGAGGGGAGGACCTTAGAGATGATACAAAACAGAGTCCTTATTGTTCAGAAGGAAGAAGCCCGGAGGGCAAAGTGACTGGTCCGAGGTTGCTCAGGACCTCGGTGCGGCGCTGAGGCTGTACTCAGAATTCCATGCCCTCAGCTCAGGCTGCTTCCTTCACAGGCCTAGAAGCTTCCTCCTGAAGAGAGGTGGGGTCCTAGTTGCTCCTGGACCTCGGGCAACCGGGACTGGGCCTCAAGCTGTACCTTGAAAGTAGTGAACAGGAAAACAGCCCAGAACCACACAGCTCTCCTCTAAAAGCTTTCACCTCACGTGGTTTTCAAAGCCGGCCACCCACACTAGGCTGCCCACCCCTGTCCAGCCCACCCATCTTCCCCCATCAGCGAGACAACAATTTTGCAGCCTCTTGTGCTTTCTCCTGGCCCTCCAGCATCCTGGCTGTCCAGAGTGGGTGGCTCTGCTTCTTCCCTGACAAGCAGCTAGACCTGAGGGGCTTCTGGGTTGGTCCTCTCCTTGCCAGGGGTTGCCGCTGTGAGGGATCCCATCCCTGGATCACATCCAAGCCCCTGGACAAAAGGGATCCAGAAAAAAGCTTTCTCAGGGGAGCAGAAGGAGGTTGGGGCCGTTGGAGACAAGTGAGCCCCTTTGAAAACAGGGCTGGTAGCATAACGTTTTGAGGTTCAGTGCAAAATGAAAATGTGAGGCCCCTTATTCAAGAACTATTAAGAATTTCAAGACTACAACAAGAGCGTGCCAAGCCAAGTGTGGGGCTGCAGAGCCCAGTTCACCCTGCTTGGCTGGGCCGCAAGTGCACGGGGACAACACTTACCTAAGGTCCGGAATCCAGGAGCCAGGAAGGCCTGGTCCACAAATAAATGCTACGATCGTCCTTAGAAACATATTTCTGTCTCCTCTTGGCCAGCAGGTCCCTGGGATGACTTGGGAAGTCAGTATCTCACACTTCATGTTTACTTCTCTAGCACGACACCCCTTCCCAACCCACTCTCATTTTTTCTACTTTTCTACTTAAATCAAACAGGAGGAGTGGCATGTGTTCAATAGGGCTGCAGAACCGTGGTTTAATTTGGATTGAGACGGGCAAGGAGCACAGGGGACCCCGTGAGCCCTGAAGAACTCAGACTCGCCCCTCCTGGGGCGCCGTCCCCCAGCTCTGAGCCCCCGGAGAGCGGTGCCCGGCGCATCCCAGGGCCCGTCTTCCCTGGAGATGGCGCGGCCTTTCGCGGTGCAGCTGCGCCTCCCTGTGCCCCTCGCCGGGTGCTGCACCGGATCTCCGCACCCCCTCCCGCGCCAGCTTCCAGAAAGCTCCGGGTGCATTCCCCGGCATTCTTTGGGGGTGAGTCATGCAGGTTTGCAGCCAGCCCTAAAGGGGGTGTATACGAGACAGAGCGCTATAAATACTGGCGCCGCACGCTCACCACGCCGCGTCGCCAGGAGGAGCCCACGGGCACCACTGACCGGTGAGAGGTCCCTACCTTTCCTACCCCTACCTAGAGCCTCACCAGGACATATGGGCGGACGGGTGGCAGGCAGGCGAGAGAGGACGATCGCTAGTGGTTGTAGGGCTGTCAGAACTGCGCTACGCTGCGGATGGAGTGGAGGGAGCCTGGGAAGATAGGCAGCCCCATCACCAGGCAGCGGAGCAGAAAGCCACATCGCTGGGGGCGGTGCTCCGGCTGGGACTCGGTCATTAGCTGCAGCCGTAATTCTGTGGGTAAATAGGACAGGTGTAATGATCCTCTTTTTGCAAAGACGGGGGAATCCGAGACGTGGAAAACTGACGTCTATTGCCAGAGGTCCAGGGTAATAAGTGGCAGAGCCCGCCTGCACATTGGGCCTTTCTGCAGCATCTTCCTTGTAAAGGTACCATCTCTCCTGTGGAGGTTGTCAGCTTGCGTGCATGAGTCATCTTGCTTGCTTCAGAATTTTCTAGTTTCCTGGTCGTGTGCTTACAGACGCTTTAATATACGTTACAACCACTTAATCCTACTCTTTCTGTTTCCTGCTCTCCCAGGGCACATCAGAGGGAAGTCACACAACCTTCATCAGGCGTCAGGCGTCTGCTTCAACCGTTTCATTTCGTAGATGATAATCTGAGGCCTGGAGAGGGTTAGGTCGCCTCCGAAGATAAACAGCAAGTAGGTGTCAGAAATGAGATTAGAACCAGAGCCTCTTGACCTTCCAGAATTTCTGGACATAAAAAACAAACAAACAAACAAAAAAACCCCAGCTGATTATTATTATTAAAAGAGAAAGGAATCTTAAAAGGATGCTCATGACAGTGTTCACTATAATAGTGGGAGATTACAATTTAAATGTCTAGCCTTGTGGGATAACAAAATAGAGTATATCAGAAAATGGACCACATTATTATAAAGTGTGCTTTTAAAGAATAGTTGATATAGTGGATGTAAAGAATCTGATTATATATAAATGCGTAGGAAATAGAAGGAAATATACCACAGTGGTAACATTTGCTTCTGGACGTTATGAATTACAGGTGAACTATTTCTCTTTCGATTTAGTTTAAACATCTGGGGAGGAAGTAGGGAGGGAGCTTTAAACCCTGCATTGATAAGCTGTGTGACGGCTTGTTCAGGTCCTCAAGTCCTCCCCTAGGCTCCCTCTGCCAGTTTAAGCCCTCCTGGGGGAAAGGCTGCCCAGCGATGGTGGGAAGAGGAGGTCCTTGGCGTGGCTCCTTTAATCAGAGCAGTTGCCAGCGGGCGCCGAGGCCAGGAGCTGAGAGGGGAGGCAGATCGGTACAAAGTGAGTGCAGGTGGCCATGCAGCTGGGGCTCTCATGCAGCCCTGGGACCAGTGGCGTCAGTATCACCTGTGATCTTGTTAGGAAAGCAGATTCTGAATCAGAATCAGCATTATAACAAAGCCTATTCCCTCCCCCTGCCTCTCCCCGCCCCCACCTTCACCCCGTAATTCGTAGGTACTTCACAGTAGCAGGTCAGTTCACTAAGACAAAGCCACACGGTCAGGGAGAGACCACAGGTGACCTCTGTGTGCCTGCTTCTGTTCCTCTGTCCCTCTCCACACCCACCACCTGCTCCCACTTCCCCGAGGGATACTGCCAGTGCCCACGCTTGGCCCTATGTCAACTTGTGAAGCAGTCAGATTGCACTATGATCCCATAAGACCCTGCGTTCACAGAACACACTCATGTCTCTGAGGTCTGGGTCACGTCTCTTTTACAGGTGAAGCAGCCAGGGCTCAGAGCGTTAAGTGACTTGGTGTCAAGGAAAGAACACCGGGCTAGGGAACCGGGAGGGCTGGGTCCTTGCCCTGGAGTTGCCAGGAGCTTACTGCAGGACTTGGGGAGCTCCGTCCTGTTGTCCGGGCTCTGCATCCCCTCTGGAGTGGAGCGGTGGAGCAGAAGCCCGGTCTCTTTTTCTGGCTGTGAGGTCGATGGCTCCCCATGAACCCCAGGCTCTTGGTGAGAGACCCTGTACTGGCTGCTGGGCTTTCAGAGTCCTCATCCAGCGCTCTTGCCTTGGGCTGCCCTCCCTCCCCTTTCTTCAGGGCCGCCTGCCCTGTCTTCCGAATTTCTCGGAAGTCATTCGCTACCAGAGACGTCATCCAGCATGGCACATTTCACTGGCCTTCTCTCCGGCGGCGTGACTAAGACTCTGTTCGTGCTCGAGGCGTTTCGGGCCTCAGCCAGCAGCAGGGGCAGAGCTTGTTAGACCGGGACCTTCCGATGGGCCTGAAGCAGTGCCCTGGTTCAGCCGCCCGCCCCTGGCTCCGGGGAAGGCCGTGATCCGCTCTTTCTTCCGCGCTTCGAACCTGCTCTGCGCAGTTGGCTCCGGAGCCAAGGCCGGGCTGCCTTGCTAATAATTACTTGCACGGGGAGGCCTGCCTTGTGAACGTTCTGCCGAGCGTCCAGATGGACCTGCTAAGCTGAGAGCAGCTTTTGAATGTGCACGGCTTCAGGAAGGGGGCACCCCTCCTCCCTGTTCTGTCATGGGAAATGGGTGACTTCAGATAAGCAGTTAGGGGAGGGGTGGGTTACAGTGGGAGGGGTTTCTGTTTTATGTAACAGCCTCAGCTTCTGGGAAAGGGTCTATTGTGTAAGACCAGGCTGTCCCCAGGCTCAGGGCAGGCAGCCCAGAGAGGCAGGAACACATTGGCAGGGGCACCCTGCTGTGGATTTGGAGGGAGTAGGCCATGTGAAAGGGACCTGGCAGGCACATGTCCTCCTAGAGGGATGGCTCCTGGGGAGGTGTCAGAGCCCGAGTGTCCCTTTGCCCCAGCGTTAACCTTTTGACTGTGCGTCTCCCTCTCTGCTTCCTAAAGATAAATGTCTTTTCCTCCTGGCTCTACTCTTTATTCGTACCCCCAATCCACACAGCCTGGCGCAAGTCCCGTACTGGGGGTGACAAAAAGATTTATTTTCCTGTGCCAACCCAAAGGGTTGGCTGTCGTGCTCAGACTCCCAAAACCAGTTTTAGGTGCTGCTGGGGCTCAGTGGGGAGAAGTGCTGTGACTGATGATGCGGCTGTGGGTGGGATTAGTGATGCACAGGGGGAGGGGCTTGAGCTCTGGGTTGCAGCCCCCGCTTGACGGACGGACAGGAGAGAGCCAGGTGAGTGATCCAAGGGAGGTGTTTCCAGGGTTTGTTCGATACGAGCAGGTATCATCAGATAGACCCCTTTCTGGATGCAGAAAGTGCATGTGCTGTGCTCAGGCACATTTGGCTGTTATGGGGGGGGGGAGGAAGGCTTGGACCTGAGCCCAGGGCTCTGACTCCAGAACTCTGGTTTCTTGTGTTCTCATTAGGCTGCTGTCCTGTGGTTCTGCCCTGTACCCAGCTGCCTCCACTTTCTTTCGAAAGTGTCCGTGGTCAAATCTGATATTTTCTCCCAACTTCCACAGGGTTAAAAAGGCAGCGATGCACTGAGAGGGGACAGCTAACAGCGAGGTCTCTGCAGGGCTCCTGGGAAGCTGCTACAGGCGGCCAGCTGGACCGAAAGTCAGCAGGCTGTCTAGCCATCGCCATGACAGTGTTCTGTTCTCTATAAACAGGGCCGTGCGTGCTAGGGTTCCAGAATCGGAGGAGGCAAGATGAAGACGCTACTGCTGTTGGTGGGGCTGCTGATGACCTGGGAGAAGGGGCAGGTGCTGGGCAACCAGGCGGTCTCAGACAGAGAGCTCCAGGGTAAGTGGACAAGGGTGCCCCTCTCTGCACACTTCCTCCCTGTCAGGGCCCCAACGACTAAAGACCACGTTATCCTGTGCACAAAGGCGTGTGGGCTCTGCTGTGCCCCTCTCTGAGCCTCTCTTCCCCGGCCACCTGGCCGTGGCTCTTTGTGACCGGGTTGCCTTCCAGGCATTTTCAGATGTATATGAAAGCCGTTGCTGGCCGCTGGGTCTCATTCGTCGGTTCCCTCTCCAGCCTGTGCAGTCCGATACCCGCGCCTCCTCCATGGAGGTGCACAAAGCCTGGACCATTTGAGCCTTTGTGGAGCTCCCCCTTTTGAGTTTCCAAAGCATTTCGTATATGCATCTCCACCTTCCCACCCAGAAAACCGTATTCTGTACTCTCTGCTCATGGGGAAGGGGAAATGTCATTCAATAGGAGGTTTGTCATCCTTCAGAGCCCAGCCGGCGGTCCCCTCTTCTGCCAGGCCTTTCCTAAAACCTACCCTCCCTCCATGCCACTCTCACCCTACTAGCTGGCCAGTCCTCTGGGTAGTAGTTCAAACCCCAACTTTGAGATCAGACCCGAGTATGAGTCTGGCCCTGCTACGCCCATGCTGTGTAACCCTGCGCAAGTATCTTGACCTCACTGCGTTCCTTTTTCCGCATTTGCGTAGTGGGGGCGATGGTGGTGCGTGTGAGGTGCCTGGCTCCGTGCTTGGCCCTGAGAAGCATTAGCTGGTCCTTAAGTGACATCGTCTTAATTGCATTTGTCACATGGTGTTATGTCTTGGTCACAGTGTTCTTGGGGAACAGTGCTATTCATTCATCTTTGTGCCTCCGTCACTGTGAATTGGAGAAAAAAAGTTCAGATGTTTGGTTAAACTGAATTCCAGAAAGACTTATATCCAAGAGAATAATATTTCTTATTTTGATGCTTAAGCGGTGACTCTTCCAGGATGTTTTCCCCCTTGAAAATTTTCTTCAGCGGCTGGGCAGCTTGGCACCCGGCCCGCGGGGGGGCGGTGCCCTGTGCCCTCTCCGGCTGGGCCTGCCCCAGTCGTTCGCGCTCCTGAACAGCTGGTGCCGTCGATTCTCAGACTGTGGGTCCGCAGAGAGCCCTGTAATGGGAACCTGTGCCAGCACGCAGCTGGGGTCTGGAGGCTGCCTGCCGGGGGTTCCCAGACTCAACAGCCCCCTGGACTCACTGCCTTTCTGACTGTTCCAGCTGGTTCCAAGGTTATATTGCCAGTGCCATCTCTTCCTCTCACCTTGTTCTACTTCCCTGCCCTTCTCTTGCAGAAATGTCCACTGAGGGGACTAAGTATGTTAATAAGGAAATTAAAAATGCCTTCAAGGGGGTGAAACAGATAAAGAGCCTAATAGAGCATACCAACGATGAACGCAAATCACTACTCGTCAGCTTAGAGGAAGCCAAGAAGAAAAAAGAGGTACGGAAGAGCCGGGGGAGCCCTGCATCTGCTGTGACCCTCCCTACCTTCCAGCGAGTGGTCCTGGCTCCTCCTGGGGTGCCCGGCTGGGTTGCCATGTTGACCTTCTGTCTTTCCAGGACTGTGTCACCTGACACTGGGACTATAGTTAAGAAACAGGGAGAGTTTATTTGCTTTTGAAAGCTTCAAAGGGTGAGATCTTGGATTTGCTTTTGTTACTAGCCTGGCCCAGGGCCTGATACCCAGAGTCGCTTCAATAGATTTTTCCAAACGCTGACTATGGGCAAGTTCCAAGGCAGGCTTTGGACTGGGTCTGTCCCTGGGTGGTGGGGGATGGCGCCTTACTTTCAGAAAGCTTATCTAGTAGGGGGGATACCTTTGGGATTAGGGCTGGCACACACCGCCCCATGTCTTTCTAGAGGTCTGGACTACTTCATAAAGAGACACCTGAGTCTAATAGTGAGCATAGTGTCCCTAGGCAGTGCTTAATGATGCAACCAAAACACTGTAATTCAGTGAACAATTTATTTTAAAAAATGAATAGTCATTTTAAGGGTATCCTCAAAACCTACCCCCATTTCCACCCTACCCCTAATGAAGGAGATGCTAAGGTGGGGCCACATGCCATCTTCGTGACCCATAATGCATAGTAAAAGCATTTTAAAGGCTCTGAGAAGTTCTGCAGCAAAGAAACCTGTGTAACTTCATTTAACCCAGTGTTTTCCAAATCAAAATGACCAGGGAATCAATTTCATTTTTCCTGATAGCTTATAGCCCAGTTTCATGGAAGCCACTTAAAGAAAGGCTGGCCTGGGTGCAGCTCTAACTTTCTTGGAAACTTTATGTCCTTTCTTGGCATCAGTATTAGTTCTTCCCATTCTATGAGAATCCTCAGATAGACGTTGTTTTCAAATTTTTATGGTTAATGTTGGAGTTTGACATTTGACAATCCAGATTTTATAATAAAGCTCATCAAGTTTGGAAAAAGACTCCATTTACCTCTTAGCTAACGAATATGTGAACCTGAAAGAAAGGAGGTGACCTGCTGACGCCCATGGCTCCGTAGGCAGTCTCTTCCCAGCAGAGAGCAGGGGACAGAGAGCAGGGTGAAGACCGCATCACTTGAACTCCTCCTGGTCAGATCTTCATAGTGCCTTCAGGTCTACTTCATTCTTCTTCGAAGAGTAGTACACTCATTCATCAAGATTTTAATATACCAAAGTAGAGGAGGAAAAGTTTTTACATCATCCTTCTACTTAAGGACAATTCACTGTTAACATTAGATCTATTTCTTACTACTTCTTTTTCCTCTGTGCTTTTTGGACAAGTCATGAATTTTTAACTTGAAAAAAGTGCTTATTATAATATTAAAACTTATTAAGAACTTCCCTTGTAATCCTTAGCATGTACCACAATCTGCTTAACTGGCCCCCTAATCTTGAGCATCTGAATTCTAGTTTTGTTTTGTTCCGTTTGCTTTGCCATAAACGCATACAGGGACAACTATGTAAGGTCTGTCCTTTATTGCAGGAATTCCCTGGCATAGCTTCTTATAGAATTATTGGATCAGATGATATGGGCATGTTAGGAAGTTTGGGTAGCTTGGTGACTTTGATTTCGAAAGCTTGCCCATTCCTGTTGTGTGCCAGGGACCATGGTGCCCACAGAAACATAAGGTTCAGGGAGCTGCAGAAGCCTTGGGAGGCGACCTTTAAACACCAGGAGCTGAGCATAGGAAGTGAGATATAAGTGAGAGGTAAATCCTAGGGTAGAGACTCTAAGTGTGGTGTCAGAGAAGGGGACGTCCCCGTGGGTTCCTGTGGTTTAGTCCTGAGGGACAGTTGGGTCTTGAAGATGAAAGGAAGTTTAGAGCGACGGGGGCAGGGAATCCCAAGCAGGCAATAGAGGGGACAAATGAGCCGGAGCAAGGGTGGAAATTAGCACACTGCGTGGCCAGACATGGGAAGGTCTGCCTGGGCAGTGGTGGGCCCGGCACCGCCGTGCATGGTGGGGAAGGGCAAAGCCCGTGCTTTCTTGTGGCTCACCTGGCTTTGTGTCCTGCTGTAGGACGCCCTAACTGACACAAAGGAGACTGAACTGAAGCTGAAGGCGTCCCAGGAGGTGTGCAATGATACCATGATGGCCCTCTGGGAGGAGTGTAAGCCCTGCCTGAAACAGACCTGCATGAAGTTCTACGCGCGCGTCTGCAGAAGCGGCTCGGGGATGGTTGGCCACCAGGTGAAGGGGGAAGTGCCACTTGAATGTAGCCCAGGCTATGAGTGGGGAATGAGGAGACCCGAGAAACTGTGCTTCTGTTATTCTGCACCCAATTCCAATGTGTGGGAGTTCTCTGACACCAGCTGGGTGTCCTCCAATTCAACTCCGTCCTGGCACTGCCTCTCTGGAGGTAGCGTCAGACCCCACACGGGAAGGGCTCAGTTCCACAAGACACCCCACAGCCCCTTCAGGTGCTCACCACAAGCCCAGGCTGTCACCTGTGTTCTGACCGTTGGGCTATAGATTGGCAGTTCCAACAACCCCCCTCCTTAATTAATTTGCTAAAGCAGCTCACAGAACTTAGAGAAACGTTTTACTTATTGGGTTACAGGTATATTATAAAAGGAACAGCCAGACGGAAGAGATGCATAGAGCAAAGTACGGGAGAGGGGCAGGTGGCGCCCGTGCTCTCTCCAAGGGCACCTCTCTCCCCACATTTTCCTGTGTTCAGCAACCCCACAAACTCTCTGAACCCTGTCCTTTTGGGTTTTTATGGAGGCTTCATTAACATAAGCGTGATTGATGGAATCATTGGCCATTGGAGATTGATTCGACCTCCAGCTCCTCTCCCCTCCCCAGAAGTCAGGGTGTGGGACCAGAAGTTCCAATCCTCTAATCATGGTTGGTTTCCCTAGCAACCAGCCTCCATCCTTCAGTGTTTCCCAAAAGTCACCTCATTAGTATCATAAAAGACACCTTTATTGTTCTCATCATAGGAAAGTCAAAGGATTTTAGGGGCTCTTTGTTAGGAAGGGTCCAAGACCAAATATATATTTCTTACGAGTGTTATAAATCACAATATTGCAGCTTCATTTCACAGATGGAATTGATTAGTTCTGGCTGCATTTGGGCCCAGAGCACCATTATCGATTGGTAATGCCTGCTGTGAGTGCAGAAACAGGGAGTCATGAGACGCACCTGTGCCAGACATTTGCCACCTCTTGGAAGACTCACCCAGCAGTTATTAGCTGGATTATGTAAACTGCTTCATGGTATGGCAGAAGGCATTAAGAATTTCTAGTACATTAATACTGATCCCATCTTTCCCTGTGGGCCTTGATAATTGGGACTCATGAATTTTGATACTCACTGAAGACATATCACTTGGGCCTTGGCCGAGCTCTGGTGGCCAAAGAAGACAGCAGATTAGTCTTAAGTGATGGGCCTTGTGACTCTCACGGCCTCACGGGTCTTCCTAAACTGTTCCCTGTTGGGATGGGTAGAATGGCAGGGCACTGGCCTGACAGGTCAGAAACCAGCGAGCCACCCCCAGTGGGGCCTTCAGTCACATGCTCACATGCCGTGTGACTCTGAGGAAACCGAAGTGCAGTGAGGAGCTGGGCCTGCCCCGTCTCAACAAGAGGCAGGTGCAGGAGGTTGGGGCTCGAGCGCACTTCTCCTAACTGTTCCCACTGTGCCTGTCGCAGCTGGAGGAGTTCCTGAACCAGAGCTCTCCTTTCTACTTCTGGATGAACGGTGACCGCATTGACTCCCTGATGGAGAATGATAGGCAGCAGAGCCACGTACTGGATGCCATGGAAGACAGATTCAACCGGGCGACCCAAATCATGGATGAACTTTTCCACGACAGATTCTTCACCCGGGATCCCCCGGATTCCTCCCACTTTCTGTCCTTCGGCCCATCCCTGAGGAGGCCTCTCTACCTCAATCCCAAGTCCCGCTTTGCCCGAAACATAGTGCATTTCCCCATGTTCAGATCCCCGAACTTCCAGGACGTCTTCCAGCCCTTCTTTGACATGATACACCGGGCTCAGCAGGCCATGGATGTCCACATCCACAGACCTCTCTTCCAGTTCCCAGTGGAGGATTTCACAGCAGGTTAGAAAGATGCCTCGTTCCTCCTAAGAAGGGATGGGAACTAACACTTTGTTGAGAAACCCATTAGATGCTAAAAACTGTTGTGGGACTTGGCATGTGTCATCTCGATTTCCCCCGAGCAACCCTGGGAGGGTGGCGTTAACCCCCTGTAAGGAGAAGAAGACAGTGACAGGGAGATAAAGGAGCACGTCCAAGGTTTTGTGGCAGATAGTGGGGCCTGGTCCCACCGAACCGTGAAGGACTTGGGGTTTCCATGCCCCTTCCAGCAACTGGTGGGCATCACATTGACTCCTCCCTCTAGAGAACCAGACCCCTTTCTCTTGGAACTCGGGTGGTTTTCTGTGGACACTGTGTCTGTATTGACTACAAATTATATAATCTTAAGAAAGTTGTTCATGGTGGTAACCTCAGGGCCTGGTGGAGAATGGGCACACGATGAATACTTTTTGAATGAATGAAGCCTAATCTGAACATGAAAAGCCAGTGCTTTCACAAGTGATTTCCTTCACTGACCAGTAGACACTGGTTGGCCAACGCCGTCTCCTAAGCGCTCTAGTTTGACTGGCACCGGGTTTGGCTTCAGACGGACTGGAATAGAAGGGGGTGTTGAACCAAACCAGTATCTACTGCATCTCCAAACAGCGAGAGCCCTGTGTTATAAAGTGGCTGTAAGGAGGACCCCATTCCTGCCTTCAAGGGGCTTGTTGACTGGCTAGGGGGAGAGAAATGAGTGAGGTAAAATGCAGAGCAAAAATGGGTTATGATGCCAAAGAGAACTGCAAATGGTTAGGGGAATGTGGAGGCAGCAGAGGGCTCCTCGGGAGGAGGCGGTGGGAGGGAGGCCAGACCCAGCCGGGGAAACCCCAGGAACTACCTCATAGCCCTTCTGCGGGGAGCCCTGATCAGAGGCCTGTGTCTGCTGGCCAGTCCAGCCCGCTCTGCCTGCAGAAGCATCTCAAAGGGCCGGATGGGTGCGGAAGGGGTCAGGGAGATCAGGGCAGCCTGTCTCTATATAGCTCTGCGTGGTCCCTCGGCATGACTCCCTCTTCCCCTCTGTGTCCCCCAAAGGCAATGATAACCGCTCTGTGTGCAAGGAGATCCGTCACAACTCCACAGGATGCCTGCGGATGAAGGACCAGTGCGCCAAGTGCCAGGAGATCTTGTCAGTGGGTGAGTCTGGGAGCCTTGGGTCCCTGATACCTCAGCAGGGCTGCCTTTTGGGTCAGACAGATGGGAGTTCAAATTCCAGCTCTGCTACTTCCCAGAAGGAGGTTCTTGGCCTCCTTTCTGCCTGGGCCCCTTATCTGTAGACAAGGGTGAGGATGCAGAGTTGTCCCTGAAGTCAGGGAATAGGGTACCTACCAAGTCATCCAACGCATGGCCAACAGGAAGTTGTGGGAGGGGCTGCTGTGCCTTTTCAAAAAGCCGCCATCTTTGATTTCCTTGTCATTCTTTTCCCAAAGGCCGAGCATGATAGACATCCTCATTTTTTCCTGCAGACGATGACATTTTAAATCGCATGTTTTCCTTTTTAAAGATTTTATTTATTTACTTTTTAGAGAGAGTGGGAGGGAGGTAGAAAAAGAGGTGGAGAAACATCAGTGTGAGGAAGATCTATCAATCAGTTGCCTCTCACATGCCCCCAACTGGGGACCTGGCCCGCAACCCAGGCATGAGCCTTGACTGGGAATCGAACTGGCAACCTTTTGGTTCACAGGCCAGTACTCAATCCACTGAGCCACACCAGCCAGGGCTAAATAGTATGTTTTCTGTTTAGCAAACACTTTACCGTGTGCCAGGCACCATTCTAAACACTTTGCAGTTACTTATTTCCTCAGAATGACCCTGAGTTGGGTGCAATTAATGTCCCTTTCTTACAGAGGTAGAAACTCAAAGAAAGGTTAAGTAACTTCCCAAGATTATAGGACACAGGGAGCCAGCCGTTTGGGATGTGTTCTTAACTGGTGCTTTGTGTTCTGTCCCCAGCACACATGGTCACTGACGGTGGTCCCTTAGCCCCCCAGCAACATGGCTTTTGGTCGATTGCTCCCCAAGGCAAAGAAAATAGTTCCCCTCGGCTTTATCAGATCTGGATATTGGCTAGTTTCTTCCTGCTTCGAGATAATAGCTCTAAAAGCATCTAGAACACTTCCTGGCCCACAGTAGGCTACGCTCAGAAAGAGTTAACTGTTTCCCTTGTAAATAAAGACTCAACCTTGTGGCTTTGCTGTTATTTAATATGCTTGGGTTTGCCAGGTCAGGCCTTCAAGAGCCTGGTTGAACATTTTAGCCTCATTTCCATAACTTTAGAAGCCACTGCAAAATAAATCCAAGTGCGACAGGAGGCCGATGGGTGAAAAGGTGTAGATGAGTGCCCACAAAATATCACTAGCATGGTTAGACTAGCATGAATTAGGTGGCCTCTCACCGCCGCAAAGGCCCGCGGAGGCCAGAAGGAAACGCAGACAGTGGCCGTACCCCTGGCACTGATCTAATGGTCTCCGACCACAGCTGACCTTTTCTACTGTCCACTGAGGAACACATGGCCCCTTATTTAAGGTTCTTGCAGCCACATAAGCAGGCACTGCCCAGGAACTCCAGACCGGAGCGGCTCAGCCTCCTCACAGTGGACATTTGGGACCAGATCATCCTTTGTCATTAGGGGCGGCCTTGTGCCCTGTAGGGTGTTTAGTGGCATTCCTGGCCTCTGCCCACGAGAAACCACCCTCCTGGGCGTGATAACCCAAAATGTGTTCAGACCCTGCCATATATCCCCTAGGGGGCAGCGTCCCCACCTCCTCCCGCCCTCGACTGAGTGTCTTTTCTCAATGGCTGCTTCTTTTTAAATTATTTCCTGGTAAAAGAGTTAAGCTTATTCATTATCTATCTTTTCCAACCCGGCTTCTTGTTAGTAATTCTATTTCTTGCCCCACCTAACTCCATTTTACTTTAATACAAATGATTACATTTAGTACAATCATGGGATACAAATGATTACATATAATCACTTAAGAGAAATGATTACCATTCTTTGGTGTGAAAAGATCTGCTTTCCCCTGAGTTATTTGGATTTGATGTGCTCTCCTTGGAATATTTTTGAAAACTTTAGGGGGAGAAAAACAGTAGTTTTTAGAGATAGTGGGTCGTTGCCAGCTCTTACCCATCTGACAACCCACAGGGGGCACTTGGGGGCCACAAGGAACGAACTGTATCTTCCTGCCCCCCCGGTGAGCTTGGCGACCAGCCGCGGTGGGCCGGTGGGACACCAGAGCCCCCAGCCACCAAGCTGCTGTGCTTTGTGGCCTGAGGGTCATGGCCAGCTCTCCTGACGAATGAACACTTACAGCCAGAATTTCCTACTCTGCAGCTATGCCCAAAAGACAAACTTGGAGAATTTTCCAGACTCACAGAGTGTGGCTAGGAAGAGCCTAAGTGTAGGAGTTAAAGCCCTGGATTTAATCCTGGGCCCATGAATTGGTTATTTTATGACTTCAGGCAAGTGATTTACTTTTGTGGGCTTCAGTTTCATTACTGGTAAAAAAAATAAAAATAAAAATTGGTAGTTCTTAGAATACATCTGATTATTACAGATAATGGCTATCCAAAGCACTTACGTGGTATCTGGTGCATAGCAGGTGCCACACAGAGAGTAGCTATACGTCACATTCCTCCTCCCTGGAAGTGACGCGGGGGTGGGCACCGAGGCAGCTGGCACCGAGGCAGCCAGAGCGGCTGCAGGTCTGAGCACACAGCACTGAGACCCACGCTGCCCCGGGTGTGGTCGGTGCCACGCACGACCAGCCTCCCGTGAGGTCACTAAGCGCACTGTTTAGTTCAGCTGACGCCGTTTTCTGGAACGAGACTTTCTCCATGAGGGAAGCCACATGTTGAGTTACATCCATGGACTGATGACAAACCGTTTGGGGACCGACACCGGCCCTGCTTTCGGTTCTGGCTGTGCGAACTGATTTCCATCCATGTTTCTTTTCTTTTTGCCACGTCTGGGCAGACTGTTCATCCAGCGACCCCTCCCAGAGCCTGCTGCGACAGGAGCTGAACAGCTCCCTGCAGCTGGCGGAGATGTTCGCCAAACAGTACGACGAGCTGCTGCAGTCCTACCAGCAGAACATGCTCAACACGTCTGCCCTGCTGAAGCAGCTGAATGAGCAGTTCAACTGGGTTTCCCAGCTGGCTAATCTCACTCAAGACCAAGACAAGTTCTCTCTCCAGGTCACTACGGTGAGTCTTGTCCTAAAGCTGGGGGCCTGAGGTGTGGACTGGGGGTGAAATGGGATGAAGATATAAGAGGGGCCCCTATGCTTTTCATTGAGCATCTGTCCTGTGGCAGGAAACATAAGACCTTTACGTGCATTGTTGCACGGAAGCCTCACCACCCTGAGGTACAATGTCATGACCCCATTTTATGTATGAGGAAAGAGAGAGAAGTTCGGCCGCTTGCTCCAGATCAAATAACGGGGCATCGGAACCTGTTTGCCTGCCTGCAGACCCTGTGCTCTTTTCACAAAGCTGTATTGCCGCCCCGTGCCCTGTGGGATAGCTCCTGAATGAGTGCGTCCTTCTCTACCAGTGATGAAAAGCTTCTCTTTAGCACTGGGAGACTTTGTATTTTCTTTCTCTGATTCATTTCTACGACATGCAGGCCAGTGGCTGCCCAAAGAAAACATGGCGGCTGGGAAACCATTTTTTGTTCCATGGGGCTCCCTCTGGGCTGGTCATTCGTGGCGACATTTACATCTACCAAGCGTCTCTGGATTAGGTCACTTCTTTTCAGCGAGTTGTACACATGTCGAGATTAGTGAAAAGCCAAAGGGTTAACAGCCCAGGCTTAAGCCTGACTTTTGTTGCAAAACGTGTCCAGTTTGGCCAGTGTTTCAGTCCTTCTCTTATCTTTGTTCCAGGTGGCTTCCCACAGCTCTGACTCCAGTGTTCCCTCCGGCCTCACAAAGGTGATTCTGAAGCTCTTTGATTCTGACCCCATCACTGTGACTGTCCCGGAAGAAGTCTCCAGGAACAATCCTAAATTTATGGAGACCGTGGCAGAGAAAGCTCTGCAGGAATATCGCCAAAAGTACCGGTGAGTGTGCAGGCCTTAGCTGCCCGTGGTCCTTCCAGGCCCAACGGGTGCCCGGGAGCCAAAGAAAAGGCCGAGTTGCCAGCCTGGGAATGACTGCCAGAGCCCAGACACAAAGCCAGGAAACCACTGAGGCTTTTAATTTTCCTTTGGAGGATGTTCTTTCTTGGTTGATAAGAATTGGAGCATAGGTTGCTGCCTCTCAGGGAAAGTGGAGCCCTCAACTTCTCCCCACCCCCATTTTATTTTTCAGGGAGGAGTGAAATGCAAACCTTGCTTTTCAAAGGACGGGGGTGTCTGAATCCAGTCGCCCCCCCCAGCGAGAGCTCTGCATGCCATCAAGTGACCAGGCCCTGGCCCCGAGGCCTCCCGGACCCCGCCCAGCCTCTCCCCCCTCTGGATTCTGCCTCTAACACCTGCTCTTGCTGATCACTGGATGAACCTCCCCCGCATGCCACTAATTCAATAAAAACGCCTATATGCTCTGCCGTGTTCTCTTCTTGTGCTGGGTTTCTCTACCTCCCATACACTTTCACTTTGTTATAGAAAATAACAAAGAGGAAGAAGTAGAAAAGAAAAAGCAGGGGCTGGAATGGTTGGGGGTGTCATACAGTTGAGAATAAAAGGAGTGGGATAATCAAGTTGATCCAATTCAAGGATTTCCCTTTTTCAGGAAGAGATGTGTTCCAACAGCCACCTAAAGTAAATTTCTGAAAAGTGAACCTTTTCCATTCCATTATAAAACTGGGGACGTATTCTGATTGGGGTGAGGGGGGTCTCCTGAAAGAATACATTGAAAACTAGTGGGAAGAAGGGATGATAGTAACACGTACTGAGTATTTTAATGCATAATTGATATTTTCCTTGTGGAAACTGTAGCCCCCAAAAGACGAAATGAGGCAGTTTTCATGTAAGTTCTAAGAGGCTAGAATCTCTGTGGCACCTTTTTGACTGTGGTGTTGTTTGTCCACTGTCAGTCCGTGCAACCTTTATATCTTTCCCCCAACCACAGGAATTTCTCCTCAGCTGGGGTTTTTTTTCCCCCTGATGACAAATTCACCACTCATTCTGAAATATAGCTGAGCTGCAGTACCCCACACAGCCAGCAAGTGGCCCTGATGAACCATGGAGTTTATCTCAACATCAAATCAGCGAGTCTTTCCATTTATGAAGGCGTGATCTTTGACTTCATGGAGGGTTCACACTCCTAACCCCCACGTCATTCAAGGGTCAACTGTATTCTCTAATTATAGAACTCTGTTTATCAAACACACTTCAAGTGGAAATAAATATGGCTGCGTCTCAGTTTTCTCAGTTTCATTGCCAAGGCCACATGCAAATTAATAGCTACCATAAATTTAGGTTACCATCCCCCATCTCTCTCTTTTAAGTTATAAGCACCTCCACTACACTGGCAACAAGCTCTAAAACTTAGGAGTTTTCCATGTGCATGTCCAAAGAAGCTAGTATTTTAGTATTTCTATCAAGGAAATTCAGAGTAAAGTTAATACAACTTACTTAATGATATACATAAATTAGGATTATGGGTTCAGAAGGCATTTGTTAAAAAGACTGTGATTGTAAATTATGTTACATTAATGTCACACGTTTCAAAAATCATTTTCTGTTTTTCATTGTGTTGCTAGTTTCTGCCAGTCATTATATATCCACTTGTTGTTTCTTTTTATGAACCTCCTTTAAACTATGCTACACTAGCACCTGAAAAGACTTGAGTCCAAAGCTGACCCCAAGCTTCCCTGGGACCTTCTCTCCATCCATTTCCCTCCTTTACACAGGGGCCTGGGTTGAGGGTCTTTGGTTTGAGGGTCTTTGGTTGCCCCTCCAGCCCTGACAGAAGCTACGGCCTGAGGCACTAGAAAGACTGAGGTAGGATCATGAGGTCACCAAGGCAAGGGGACAAGAGGTGGGTAATTCTGGCAGGGGACCGTGGATATTGAGCCCTTGGTTCCTGGCCTCTAGGATGCTCGTGGCAGGGCCGGAGCAGGCCTCGTTCTGAGAAGAGAGGACTTGGTACCTGCCCGCGTGGCACCAACCCGGCTGTGAGCCCCTGTGCTGACATTTGGCCTCTGCCAGGCAATCGTAGTAAGATACAATCTCTGTTGACTGGAAGTTGAAATGACACCAGGGCTGTGCAGTGCACAGTTTGTGTGACTGTAACCAGAAGCCGTGAATCCACCAAAGTGCTCTAACACCCGGGCTAATGGCTTCCTGTAATGCCATTAGGTCCCCACGGTTGTCCTCCAGGCAGGGGTCACTTACCTCGAGTAACAAAGTCTCCAGGAGTAGCCTTCATTAGAGCAGGAAGCTCTGGGGGGAAACACTCAACCCTAGTTCCTATGAAAGAAACCGCTGGTTGCCTGTCCTTCACGGTGGAGCAGGAGGGCATGGGGGGAGGGGTGGGAGCCAAGAAGCTGCGCAGGTGTGTGCAGGGCGGAGCTCACCACCAGGTGGTGGGGCTGGGGAGTGAGCGATTCGAGGGCCGTTTGCCTCAGACTTCACCCTCCCAAAGGGCCTGCCGTTAGGCTTTCGACATTCTCTCCACTGGGATTAGACCACCAGCACAGAGGCAATGTTACAGGAACTGCTCACAGTGTCCCGGGGATGCACAGCACAGGCCTTGTCCCCTGGAGCTGGCATTTCTGCAGAGCTGCAAACAGCCCCCCTGGGGCCTGTGCCTGCATGTGTGACAGCCCTACTCCCAGGCACACACACACACACACATGCACACGAATGCCTGTACCCATACCCACAGGGGCGTGCACACACACACATCCTCCCACCCACAAACAGGCATGCATGCATGTCCACATATAACACAGAGACCCAAACAAGGAGGAAGCTCTTGGAAAGTAAAGAAGGAAGGCGTTAAAATGTATCCATCAACTCTCCACTCCCATCACCATCAGACAGGGTGACAGTGGAGAGGCCTTTGGCCCCAATTTTACTGCTAATTAGTAAGTCCCATCACCGCTGAGAGACCCTCAGTTTCTTCTCTGTTAAGTGGATTCCCTGACTTATCCTGATCATAGGGTTTCTGTAAGAATCAAATAAAGGGGAAGAAAGGGAATTGCTCTAAAAACTTTGAGGGAATTACAATCACTGGGTTGTTGGAACAGGGATGCGGAGGGACGCTGGATATGGGCATGGCGGTTGGGTCCGTGCTGCTCAAGGCTTGCCGGGCACCTTTTCCCAGCCGACCAGCCACAGGCGGGTAGAATAGAGGAACAGGGAAGAGAGGCGCCCTCTGGTGGAACTCCTCACTCACAGCCGCTCCTTGGCTGGCACCCACCGTGAGGTTCTGACTGGTGAGTCCTAGTACGGGCCCGGGGGCCCTTCCCCGGAACTTCTTATGATGTTCTCATAGGCCGGCCAGTAGTCCAGCTGCCTCGGGTCCTTGCCTTGGGGCCTGAGGGTAGGGCAGAAGGAAATGAGGCCCTTTCCCTACTCAAACCGTCCCACCGTTATCTGGTACTTTCTCTGAGCCACACCTGGAAATTAGCAGGTGACATGGAAATTAAGACTTGGCTTTGCGCGCAGGATGCTGCCAGCAGTGACGCAGCAACTTGAGGGCCTTTGCTCATTGCTTAACCCTGAAGGATTTGGAAAAGGTTTGCATTCTCTCTCTTTCTCTCCGCCCCGCTTCATTCATTCATTCATTCTTTCATTTTTCTGGCCGGGGAGCGCCTGCCGGTCTCCAAGCACCCTCGCAAGCAAGGGTGGTGAGTTAGCAAAGCTTGAATGGCAGTAACCGCTAAGCTAAAGCCTGCTCTCATCCTCTCACATAGTTTTAAATTGGTATCTGAAAGTTGTCATGAGTTTAAATAATTTCAAAGAATAATGTATACAAATACACACAGTATGGATTATATAATTATATTATATATTTATAATGATAATTTTAGGATTTTTTTTCTAAATTCTGGGACACCCCCGCACCCCACCCAGAACAGTGCATCTTTGAAAGGTCTCTTGGGAATCCTATAAGCTTGGGGTTTTTATATGCTAAAGAAATAAACCCTATAAGAGTCACGCTGGATAAGAGGTATGTTTTTCTTTTGCAAAATATATTATTGTATTATATATATATATATGTTACTGTCTCACTTTAGGCATCATTGGGACGAAGCCTAGGAATTTCAGCCTCACCTCATTCAGTGTATGGGAAGCATGGCCACCTCACCTAGCTGGTCAGTCCTCCCCGCCCAACCCACCAGCCAAGTCAGACTCAGACTAACAGAAAAAGCATAAGTCAGAATTTAAAAAACAAAAAAAACATAAGATGCATGCCGATGGCAACTTTTTCACTGCTGAAGCTGAAGTCACAAGCAGGGAAAAAAGAAACAGGCAGACAGGCGGCTGAGGCCCGAGCTTTGCCGCATTTGTCCCCGCATGAAATAAGCTGTCGCCCCATGGGTGCGTCTTTCAAAACCTCTCTTTTCTGGACTCCGGGACCCCCTCCAGGACAGTGCGTTCTTACATCGCCCCTCGGGCATCCTCTAGGTTTGCTTCTTCTATTTGCTGGAGAAACACACCATATAAGATTCGGGCTGGGCGAGAGGCGTTTCTTCTGCAGAAAGAAGGGCTATTATCAGTGAGAGATGGAAAAGAAGAGGCAGAAGGAAGACACATCTTAGCAGTAAATTCTGGACAAGATGAGCTTCTTAAACTGTGCGTGTCCGTCAGCCTCACGCTGGAGACCACTGCGCAGCTAAGACAAAGGCCCCGCCGCGGTGGGCGCAGGGTGTCAGCGCGGTGCCCGGGCGGTCCCCTTTCCTGCTGAACTTAAACCTGGCTTCAGAGCCCTTCTCAACGCAGCATTCGGGGCTCTCAGAATCATGGGCTAGAGCAGGTACGTGAGATCGCATGTATTTGTCATCCCATCATGTCAGCTTCACCAATGGTAGCTGTAACATTACTTATTAATTAATGTTAATTATTATATTAATATAATGCAGGCCGGAAATGGTAGATATCATGAGAGTATAAAGAGAAAGAGCTAAAGAAGACATTTTTAATGTCTTCACAGGTCAGAATCCCGGGGGGCATTCCGCACCCACCCCCCAATACACTTTGGGTGAAGCCCTCGCTTTCCTGTTTGTCCTTGGAAGTGAGGCCAGGTATCACCTGTTCCCGCAAGATCGCTGTCATCTGGGCAAAGGGGGCTTTGCCAGCTGGGGCTGGAGTCACAGCCTGAGGGGAGTCTCAGTCTTGCAGGAGCGAGAAAGAGGAAATGGACAAAGGACGGCCATGTCTGAGTGACACCAGCCTTCAGCAGGGAGCGGGACCGTCCATCACATGAGGTTCCGTGGGCCCCCCGTGGCTTGTCCTTCCCTGGCTGCCTTGGCCATTCTGTGGGCATCACAGCTGGGATGCAGCAAGCCCCTTTCTCACGTCGAGGAGGCCTAAGGTAAGACGGGGCTCCAAAGAGCACGAGGTCCTGGGTGGCGTGCCTTGGAGATGTGCATGCGCCTGGGGTAGGGCCAGTCTGTCGTCTTACACGCAGCCCCGGCGCCAGGGTCCCCTGCGGCCTCTTCTGCCTGCTGCTCCTCCTGGGCACCGTCTCCGCCACGCTGAGTCCGTCCTCTCACTGGGGACCCACTCTCCTCAGGGGCCGGATTCCCCTACTTAGCTTCACCGCACCAGAAACCTCTGGGTTTCTACGATGAATAGGACGCTCATTGGAAACAGATGGTTAGCTCTAGAACCTTCCCCCTTTGCCCTCATCTCCAGAGGAATCCTCTTTCATGGCCTGTTTCAGCACTTCTCCGCACTCCGCCACCTGCGAATGTGGAAGGAAATTGCTTTTGACATGTGCAGTTGGTGGCTGGGAGCTCAGGGTGAGAGGACAGGTAAAGCTGAACTAATTCTGCTTCACAGTGACCATGACCAGAAAGGAGAAATTGGCAGAAATGGGACACGATGGGAGCGAGGGCATCAGGCCAATTGTTATAAAAACCAGATTTTGTATAAGATCCGGACCAGTGAATGAGAGCCGGCCAGTGGAAAACTCCAGCAGGGCCCAGCAGTGAATAAAGGCTGGGCCCTGACTTGCTAGCTATGGGACCTTGGGCGTGTTACTTAACCTCTCTGTTTCCTCTCCTGTAAAATGAGGAAAGCCCTCTCAGAGTGTGCGAAACACCCAGCTAAGCGCCCGGTGCGCAGTGGGTGTTAAAGGTGTCAGCCCCCACCCCTGGCTCGCTGCCCTTTGGCACAAGGCGTAAAACCCTGTGCCAGAGGGTTTGGCACAAAACCTTTGTGCCAAAGGCTTTTTGGCACAGGGGATGGTCTCCCACCTCCGCCCAAAGCTAGTGCTGCTCAGCTGGGCTTCCTAAGGGAAGGGGCCGGTAGATCTCATGTACATTTTGATTTGTGGCCACTGAGAATTATTTTCATACTCTGCTGATCCTTTTGAGAAACTGAGGCAGTCAGTGTAATATCAGCCCTAGCTAGCTGCCTGGGACTGTGGCCAAATCTTGCGGGGTGGGCAGTGCCATCGTGTTGTCTGTCATTCACGGTTACCACTGGACCCTCTTGGACAGTGAAGCCAGCTCTGAGGGGGCAATGACATGTCCATCTGGGGCCCTGAGTATCTGGGGATTGGGTCCCACAAAATCTATCACACTTCAGCTGCAATGGCTCTTACCACGGTGGGGTGGGGGGAGGTGATTAACACAGGGCCCTCAGTCTTCCCCCTACCTACACACACACCCAGTGCAGGTTGGAGGCAGGTTTTGAACCCAGGTCTAAGTCCAGGATCTATGCTTGTAACCAGTTCCCCAAACTGGACTCCCGAGAAGTTTAAAACACACTTTCCTGTGAAGGCAGGTGGCTCTACCCCGGGTGGCCCTGGCTTCTGTCCTGGCCCTTCCCCGACTTGCCACCCTGGAAGGCCGCTCGCCCTACCCGGCTCCGGGTTTCAGTGGGGACAGAACCCTCCCCCTTCTTGTCCTTTTCCACGGGGTGACCAGGAGGCTCCTGGAGGGCAGAGGCGCGTCACTGTGCACGAGGGCTCCTTCGTCACTTGTGTCTGTCAGGGCGGACGAGGTCTAGAGAAGGAGATGTTGTCCCTATAAGGCACCTGCCCAGCCTCCATCAGAGGGAGAGGCCTGGAGTGACTCTGAGCCCCGCCCAGAGCTGAGCAGACGTGCTGAGGTCCGTGTGATTTCCCAGGAGTCCGCAGCGTGCGGAGAAGCAAGCGGACTCGCCTGAATGGCCAGGGGGCCCTGCGTGATCTCCCTGTTGTGCGTCCCGGACCCAATGACACCGTCTGCAGCCGCGTCTGACACGCCTCCCAGGCTGGGCTCAGCAGGAGTGGGAGGGGGAGAAAGCCAAGGGACCGGTTAGGCTTCTCGGGGACAACGAGCCCTCGGGTTGTGGTGTGAGGCCCCTCAGAGCAGAGCAGTAAATTTACTTCTGCCCGGGTTCTTGTCCCCACCTTACCATGACTTAGCTTGTCTACTGGCCAGCCCTTCTCCTCTCCAAGCCTCAGTTTCCCCACCTCAGTGGCCTGTCAGATGAGCTGGTAGGGGCACGGCTCAGCTCCGAGGGGAGGTCTGACTGTTTCTGCGGTTTCCACAGCCTAGAACCTCCTTTCCTTCTGTCCTCCATCTGCCAACGATGTCTTCTCCACCAAACCGAGGCCCCAGTGCTCCTGCTAAGACTCCTCTAGCCCCCGCCTATCAAGGCCTGCGAAGTCCTGGGGAGACCTGGTTCAAAAGGCACACAGAGAGGCCCCAGGCAGGTCGAGGAGGCAGAGCCTCCCTGAGCCTTGAGGAAGGAGGAGGGGACCGTCGTCCCCCTGCTCAGAAACATACAGGGCCCCTCGGCACTCCAGGATAGAGCCCGCCTTCCACAGCCCAGGGTTCCAGGCCTGGGATAAAGAGAAGATTCTATGTGCACAAACGGACCAGACTCCTAAAGCGGGGCAGTACGCAGTAACCCTCCAGAGGTCGGGGGGGCAGGTATTAGAATGATGTGCCCAGATTTCGGGGTCAAGGAAAAAGAGTATAAAAAGCGTGCTTCTCAGGATGTCTCTCTGAGGCTCCAGTGCTAGCTTACAGGAGAAGGACGCCAATATTGATCGAAAGTCCATTGGGTGCCAAGGTGATTGGAGCCTTACCTGGTATCCAGTAGTTTTACACTCAAGAAACGGGCCTGGCATGGAGGCTTCTGGCTTCTCAGCACAGAAGGGGTCCCAAGGCAGGCGGGCCCCAAAGACACAGGCTGGAGGACACCAGCGGATCCGCTCTGCTGTCAGTGCAAGTGAACAACGGTTAGATCTAGCCTCAGTTTCCCACAGAGGCGGTGAGGCTCTCCTGGGGGCTGTCCCAGCAGGATAGGAAGAGGATGAAAGAAGCCGGAGCCTCGTCCAGCCCTCCCTGCCCCTCCCCCCACCCTGTGTCTACTGTCGTCTCTGTCCCCATTCACCGGACTACTTGGTGATCTTGCCCCTTCTGAAAAGACCACAATGTCAAAAGAGGTTCAAAGACAGTCTGCCCTAGGGAGATGTGGAAAGGCGTGAGCACAAAGATGTCTGGCACAGAATTATGTCTAATAGTGAAAAACCGAGAACAACCTAAATGCCACAAAGTGGGGAGGGTCGATTGATCCAGCTGCAATCTATCTGGTCGTCTCTGTGAATTTCTTAGGTGAAAGAACAAGATAGGAGCAGGCTTGAGACGACATTCAGAGAAATGAACTGGACTGGAGGCAAGAAGCTACGGGGAAACGTCACTTCCGGAGGCTGTGGAGTAAGGCATCGACTGAGCCAGGAAAGTGAACAAGAACTAACATTTACGGAGGACTTGCCATAGGGGGCATCTCTAAGTCACCCAGTCCTCTGAGCTCCCCTATTTTATAGACCCATTCCCTAGATGGGAACCTGAGGCCCAGGAGGGCCAAGGGGCCTGACAAAAGCTAGTGGGAGGTGCAGGTGGGACTCGTCCCCAGATCAACCGCTCCTGGAGCTGGGGTCCGCATCAGGTTGCTGTCCTGCCTCCCCCTGGCTCTCCACACGGTGGCGCCCTCTCTTTGTTCTGGTTCATGCCTAGTCATCTTTTAGCGCTCGACCCAGGGGCCCCTCCCGCAGGGAGCCCGCCCTGCTTCCCATCCCCTCACAGATGCCCCCGTCTGCCAAGGTCGAACCCGGGGTCCCCTTGGAGCCCCGCAGTGCCCTGAACACTGCTCTGACATTGAGCCTATTATTTGCATTGTGCTTGTCACTTCGGCTGTTCTTCCGCCTCCGGGGCGAGAGCTCCTCGCGAGGAGGGCCTGGGCCTTTTATTCATTTTTGCCTCTTCTGGGCTGAACGAGGCCTGCCCAGGGTAGACTCTCCATAAGGGTTTGGGTTGCCATGTCCTTTGGAGAGGCAGGAACAGAATGGCTCCCAGAGTGACAGGTACGGCGATGCCCCAGGGCCCGGGATAAGAAAGCTGGAGTGAACGGACCACCCACGCGCGAAGACCAACCACGGGCTTACGCAGAGGCAATTTCCAGCTGCAAAAAGGTTGCTACCCCCATTCCCAAAAACACCTCTCACCTGTTTCTAATGGTTGGGATCCCGCAGTTAGATGTTTACTCCTTTGGCTGTTTCCATGGAAATCCCTGATACTAAACCCGAGCAATCACTGGCACCATGTTTGGACAGAGTGACAAGTAGAGCCACAGATAGAGATGCCAGGAAGGCCTGTGGCTCAAACAGCACACTCTTCTGCTCCTCTCAGGGCTTATTTTGCACATTCTTCCTGTGGGGTCTACACGGTTGTTTGCTGCAAGCTTTGAGAAAGACTTAATCCATGCTTTCCCCACCCCTGTAAGGGCCGTTATATAACCTTAGTTCACCTCTGGCCTGCTTCTATCTATGCGCACATAAAAGCCCCTGAACCCCTGGGAATGGGGAGACAGGTACCTACGGGAGGAAAACAGGGGTCCCAGGGGTACGCTCTGGGAAGTGCTCTTCTCTGGCTCCTGCCAGACCCTGAGTGTCTGGTCGAGGCCAGGGAGGGGGTGCCCGGCAGCACTGGCCCACCCGGGAGCGGAGGAGGTGGCTCTTACTTGGGGGAGGCCAGGCCGTGCTTGCCCAGCTGTGGGTGCAGGTCAGCCGGGGGTGCCAGCCTGCGCAGTCACCTGCTTCTTCTCCATGCCCACCTGCAAGACCAGCATAGGCTTCGATGAGGGGGGCCACTGCCCAGCCCTCGCCCCGTGGCCAGGTTCCCTTTGCTTATGAGCATGTCTGTCCCCGTTGGTGGTCAGCTCGAGCCACCTCCCACAGCAAGCAGCCAAAGGGGCTACGGGCAGAGCTGGGGCTTTGGGAATTTTCTGCGTAACCCTTTCTTTTCACAGGGGAAAGAGGTAAGGAGCAGGGAGGAGAAGGGATTTGCCCATGGTCACTGGCAGAACTGGGACTAGCGTTCGGGGCTCCTAACTGCCACCACTTCACTTTTCCCACCCTATCCAGACTAGGAAGGTGGGGTTCCTTGTAGAGTTGTGTGGAGTCACCCACTGAGGAGGGCCTACTCCTGTGGGGGCTTGGCTTTGCTCAACTGAGTTTAAATTCTCACTTACTCTCACCTTGGGAGGACTTAGGCAAAGACAACAACCGGACACGGAGGACGAGGACAAGTAACGTCTATTAAGCTCTTACCACGGGCAAGAAGGGTGCTGTGTCCCGAGATTCTCATGGCAGCCCCAGG
>PVJD01009022.1:0-19325 GCA_004026545.1 Mormoops blainvillei
CCAGTTTAGGGTTTATACCCCTCAGTTCTCAGGCAGAATCCCCCACCCCTGGCTGCTGAATTATCCCTCTGGAACTTCAACTGCCACCTGTGAGGGCTCAGCCAGTCCTCTCATGCCTGCTCACTCCCTACCAGTCTTATGGTGCTGGAGTGGTTTCTTCTGTAAACCTTGGTTATAAGGCCTCTCTCCAGCTAATGTTCAGTTGTAATTCAGGATGATTTTTCTGTAACTTAGTTAGAATTCTAGTTCCTTGAGGTGTAAAAGAAGGTTGTTTATTTGAGATTTTTTTTATTTTTTGAGGCAGGTATTTATCATGATGAATTTCCCTCTTAAAACTTTCCCCCGCTTTCATTGCATCCCATAAGTTTTGGTAGATTGTATTTCCATTTGTCTCAAGGTATTTCTTTTTCATTTCTTTGACCCATTTGTTGTTCAGTGGCATATTGTTCAATCTCCACATATTTGTCAATTTTCTAGTTTTCCTGTAAATTTATTTCTAGGTTTATACTATTGTGGTTGGGAAAGGTGCTATATGATTTAAATCTTAAATTTGTTAAGATTTGTTTTGTGACCTAACATGATCTATTTTGATGTTACGTGTGTGCTTGAAAAATGTGTATTCTGTTGCTTTTGGATGGAATGTTCTGTATATCTGTGAAGACCATCTGCTCTAATGTGTTAAGTCTGAAGTTTCCTTATTGATTTTCTGTCTGGATGCTCTATCCATTGATGTTAGTGGGGCATTAAATTCCCTACTATTATTGTATGCTCTCTAGTTCCCCCCTTAAGCCATTAATACGTGCTTTCTGTATTTAGGTGCTCATGTACACATCTTTATTCACTGGTCGTGATGGAGGAAATGACCAGTTTCTCCCATCGTGCTCTGAGTCCCATTTTTTTTCTTGACTACACAAGGAGTTCCCCCTTTCAGGTGTCTTCTTCCTGCAGAATCAATGGCTACCTCTGTATCGGTTCCATGTGCATGCTAGCAAACACACACCTCTTATACACAAAATGTACAACCCCATCTCTCAGCTCCATTTGAGAGCAAAGTTTCTCATGGGTGCTAGAGACCCTGTTTGTCCCTCTTTACATTCTATCACTTTTTAAAAGATATTTTTATTTGTAAGTAATACATGAGTGCATTCTTGTTATGAAACATCCAAACATTTACAGGTAAAACTAAAAACCACAAATCTCTACCTATTATCCTCTCCAAGTCACTACTGCGACTCATTAGAAATGTTTAATTGGAGATATTTTCCTTTAACTTACATGCAGATTTACCTGTAGAGATATACAGCAAGTCTTGTGGTTTGCACAAATGGAATCATACTGTTCTGTATCATTAATATTGTTCTGCAACTTTATTTCACATAGTGACTGAGATTTTTCTCTTTCAGTAGTAATGGCTCCTTATTCTGTATTACCTAGAAGGGATTTATCATATTGAATTTAACCATCCTTTTATTGATGGAGATTCAGTTTTGTGCTGCTGTAAACAATGTTGCAATTTATCATTGGACATTTTTCTTTACTAATATTACTTCCTTTAGGATAGATATGGAAAGTGTCATTTCCAGGTCATTTTTGATCACTCTCTTCAGTTCCCCTCCATCTGGTTTCCACCCCAACTTTTCATAGAACTTTTTGGTTATAATCACCACCTCCATATTGTGTTCCTGCCATCTTTCTTAGCCTCTCAGCGTTCGATGGTTGACACCCCTTCCTCTCTGAAATCATCTTTACTTCTGGGATAAAACCCTTCTCTGGTTTTCCTCCTTCTTGGGCTTCCCTTTTCTCTGTGGGTTCCTACCCTACTGGTCTCTAAATATTGAAGTGCATCAGGCTGTCTGGAGCGCTCTTCATTCTGAATTCTCTTCCTGGTGATTCATGCATCCCTCTGTGTTAAGTGCCACCTACACAACGTCTTCCAAATTCCTACCCCACTCAAGACCTGTCCTGAGTTCCAAGCTAGCACCCAACAGCCTGCAGGACATCATCTGAATACACACTACTGAAGCCTCAGTCTTCAACAGGTCCAGCGCACCTGGGTTGCCTCCTACAATCCTCTATTACTCAGCACCCCAACTACCAATGTGCTCGAACCAAAACCCTGGAATTTAAGCTAGAATTCTACTCCCAGACGTCATCGAATGCTCTTTCCTGTTATCAAACTTGCTTGTACAGTTTCATCTTTATCACCTCCCTGCCACTCCTCAGTCACAGTTGTCATTACCTCTTGCCTAGGTAACTGCAAAAGCTCAATGTTCCAGTCCTTCTCCCACCCACTTCCATACAGCCGCCCAAACACGCCTGTCAGAGTACTTTCATCTCTGGCTTACTCAATGATTTACCTCTGCACCTAAAATGAGGAAGGCCTTCCATGACAGGTTCCTGCCGCTCTATCCAACTTTAACTCCTGCTTCTGTTAGAATGTACCAAGCTCTTCCTTGACTCAGGGCCTTTGTGCATGCCGTTCTCTCCACTGGAATTTTGCAGCTCGCTCCTTTTCACTAATCAGGTCTGTTACCTCCCACCACCCTACCCCAGCCACTCCGTCCAAAGCCAGCCTGGTATTCTCAATTACGGTGTCTGTGTTTGTTTTGGTCTGGTAGACTATTCCTTAGCCTGTCATTCACCTCCCTTTCTCACATGGAATCTCCAAGGAAGGTGTCTTACAGCTGTAGCCCTAGTCTCACACAGAATAAGCATTCAATTAACATTTTAAAAGATCATCTAAGTTCAGCACCCTAATTTTAGATGAGAAAAGGATCCAAGGAAAGGGCCTATCATTTTACCATTTATTCACTGTTGCAGAGAGAGGCAGCACAGTAGAGAGCCAAGAACTTGGGCTCCAGACCCCCGTGGCTGGAATCTCAGATCCTCCCCCTAGCGCGTTTCCAGGGGAATTAACCCTCTTTGCCTGTTTTCTCATTTGGCAATGGGGTTTATATATCTACCTTTCTTTGGGCAAATATTCATTAACATAAGGATGTTGTGGGGCATGTGATTAATTTTATTAGACAACCTTAAAAACTTCAAACACTCTCCCAGCACTTTGCTGTCTCTAAAACACAAGAAACGCTTAATGTTCTTTGAATGAAATAAGTAGTAACTGCTCAGGTCAGAACTTTTATCTAGGCTACAAAACCAGGTTCTTAGATACTTTGAGGGAATCGAAATTCCTATGGTAATGTTTGCGGGAATTAATTCCCTTGTGAGCTGACCATGAAGAATTCCTCACCGATACGACAGGAGTTAAATCAGAAGCTCACGGAAACTTTGGGAGCCAGGTCTCAAACTAGAGAGACGACTCCTTTATGGGTGGCCATCAGCTTAGGTCATGCTGACCGCTCAGAAGGCACAGGGGATCTGCCTGCACGAACAGAGGATATTGTTTCCTTTGTCCACGAGGGTCAAAATACAACAATTTAAACATATGAATCTATTACCTACATTGCCCCCAACAAGATTTTCCTGCAAATCCACTAAGGTAGTAATAATAGAAAAAAAAATCTTAAAGCACTCAGTGACCTAGAGGTTACTAAACAGTGATCAAGAATATATGCAAATAATTAGGACACATATAAATATCTTCTAATTGGTCACTTTTCATTTATTTTGAAAGCTATTCAAGACACCAGACAGTTTTAAAAAGGGTAGAATTAATATTTTTATTGTCATTTATCAGATGGCAGTTCAGTATTATAGTATCTATACTTGATCTTTCTTTTTTGTAAATAAAAAAAATTACAAGAGCCGATGGCTGATTATGTTTTCAGAAAACATGATTAAACTAATTCATTGATGGTGGCTTCAAGTTTTTCCTTATTAGCTCCGGAAAATTCGCCCACCTGTTAAGAAAATATTAAAATGACATTAGATGGTAGCTCTTTATCTCTATTTGTGTGCAAAGGCATCACAAAACAGGGGAGGACTACAGGCAAGGGAACAGGAGAAATACAAGGAAAAGTAACACCCCTGGATAACAGTTTCAAATTAAAAACAAAAACTAAGAAAATACAGCCCCTCAAGAAAAGGCAAAAGACTCTAATATAATTTTTGGGGGGACATAAATACCGCTTAACAAAGACAAATGTACTTTATTATACAGGGTCTGGCCCAAATAATGCCCCTTTTTAATTACGAAATCTTTTTATTACCAATTCATAAGCATGTAACTCAGTAGCATGACTATCACACTCAAGCTATATGACATTTTAGGTGAAACGTTCAATTTAGAACTATAAATTATACCCGCATTATTACCCTGCCAACCACGCTCAGGCAGGCACTGCTTCTGCCGGACCCTGTATAAATATGAAGTACCACTCACAGAGTTAGTGACTGGTTCTAGCAAAGATCAGTTTTCAATTAGATGCACTCTTGTATACCTAAATCAATGAAGAGTGACAATATGCATGGTTTTAAAAGTAGACAATGGGGACATGCTTCCTGGTATGAAGGAATAAATCATTTCAGTTTCTGCATTTATACTATGTTTTCCTATTATTTAGTCAGTCTTCTTCAAGGTCAGACATATCTACCTTTTGTCCTTTTTTAAAAAACTGGAAGGTTGGCATGCATTTGACTTCATACTCTGCAGCGATGTCCTGGGGGGGGAACAAAAGCAAGACTAAGTGTTGAGCTTTGACATAAGCAATCCAAAACCAGATTCTTTTTTTCTGTTGTATATGCTGCACGTCAGCATTAGGACTTTTTTCCAGCATATAAAAAACTGACAACATGTGATGGTAGCACAAAAGCCCAAAGTCACAACTGAAATGATTACTAAGGCGCGGAATGCTACTAGCATCAGACTGAACTCGTACAGCGATGCAATAAGCTCTTTAGTCCAGTTATACCCCGGCTATTTCAAGGATCATTAAGAAGCAGCAACAAATTCTTTAACCGTACCCAGGATTATAATCCCAACTATTCCTCAGAATTAGCACCGCTCTGCTCCTCGTTTTTCCCGTTTTATTATGAGAATGAGATACAAAGATGGTGATCATAAAGGCTGAAGTCCAGTGTGTCAGAACGAGGGGCAAGTCACTTGCAAAAGAATTGTTCAAGAATAATGTGGTCATCTAAAAAGGGGCATGCTGGTTTATGTTTCAGCTAAACATGCATGCTCTCGAACCTGGCTGCATTACTGGCATCACCCGCCGGGCACTACAAGGCTGCCCCACAACCCTGCGGGCCATCAGGGCAAGGCTGAGCCCTACCTGCCTCGAATGCTCTAACCTTTGTGGGCCACCCACATCAGAAAAATGGGCAAACCCCAGAGGACTTTGTATACTGGACTAGTGGGTGCCTATCATCTTCTTTGCTCCTAACTGTGGCTCTTACCACACCCGAAGATTTTTCTGCAGCTCAAAGGTCACTGAAATATCAAGCATGCTTCAGTTTTGTTACAGGAACGCCATGTGTTTCAGGTGAAGAGGTCTATTAAGGGATTTGCAATGCCAGCTTGGCACTTAAGAGAGGATCAGGCAGGAAATGGAGAACCTCGTGGCCCCTAAGCAGCAAAAACTATGCAGGGCAGCGACCGAGGAGGCAGCCCCAGACCCAGGCCACGGGAAACCAGGGAACTTCCACGGGCTTTCCCTGACTACATTATTTCAGAATATCATAGCCAATTTCCCCAAATGTCACACTGAGTTCACGTTTGGGAGTCTGACATTTTAATAACACTGACCATCGCACACCTGCCTTTTAAAATCTATAGACTTGATCTTTGCTATTGAAATTTAATGCGTTACTTTTGTTTTCCACTTCTTGTTCTACGGACTAGTTTGCTACTTCTGTAATGATCTAAAAGCTAGGCACACTGGTCAGGGCCACTCCAGTTATGATGATATTTAGAAATGAGATGGATGTAATTTTTACCCCTTATCTGTAGAGTTGAAATGAGACGATGGTTTTACCTAGAGTTCCCAAGCAACCAGAAGATCCACTCATGTAATTCATGAGTTCCATGGGGGAAGGCGCTCACTGATCATTTAATGAACTGCTTTTTGTTTGAATTACCTGCCTTGCTAATTCTGCTGAATGAGCAGGTGAGTAGGAGCTGACAAAGATTGCAGCTACGGATATGTGGACCAAAGGGTTCTGGAATTAGTTCAATTTTTAACTCTGCAACAGACTGATAAGACTATTTAGACAGTTATAATAGTAGTCACTAAAGGTATTAAAAGAAAATGATACCATATGTCGTTCAATCTTTAGAATATGGAGGTAAAGTGAAAAGTCCCCAAATTACAAGCATCACTTCAAGGTTTGGAAACTTTCAGGGTGATTATGACACAGGAGGAGCTCTGGCACCCGGAAGTCCTTGATGTCTCTGCACATCTACTTCCCAAAGGCTCTGCGCAGAGGCAGTAGGAGCACCGGTACTTGTCCAGCACGGTGCAGGGCTCAAACCCACTGGCTCTGCCTTGAGTGACCGACTTTTTCCGAGCTCTAGTGCCATGACCTCCTCAATGTAGGTTCTAAGAAACTGTTCTCATGGTCAGTCTGAGGGTTAAATGACCTAATGCATGCAGAGAGTGTCTCACAAAATCTAGCACGTTATTACTTTCAAATAAAAATTTATTCAGTTGTTATCTAATAGGGTCAGCATCTGAAGTTTCCCTAAAGAGTAAGTTAGGTTAAAACAGGGAGCAAGGTTTTTTCAAACACATAGTATCTATTCTCAGTCCTTTTTTTCCCCTAAAATTCTGGGACACATCAGAACAATAGCTTTACTTAATAACCATGGAACATCCATTCATTCCATGCCTACATGTCAGGCAGGTGTGCTTAGTGAAGAAACGAACATGAATAAGACAGGGTCTCCAACGTACAAGATACTTACAGGGACTAATGGTAAAGGACAGCCACAAAGAGATCATTATATTGGGTTGACCAAAAAGTTTGCTTGTTTTTTTCTATAAGACAGGTGGCTCTAGTAGTGCTTAGCTGTCTTTAACTTCATTTGAAACAATTTTGTTAAGATTGTATTGTGACAGCTGTCATATCAGTATGCATAAAAAAAACAGCTGATCAAAACTGGAGAATTTTTGTGTAGCCATTTTCATACTGAAGATGGAAGAAAATATGCAACATTTTTGGCACATTATGCTTTATCATTTTAAGAAAGGTAAAACATAACAGAAGTGCAAAAAATTGTGCAGCATATGGAGAAGGTGCTGTGACTGATCGAGCGTGTCAAAGGTGGTTTGTGAAGTTTAATGCTGGAGATTTCTCGCTGGGTGATGTTCCACGGTCGGGTAGACCAGCTGCAGCTGATAGAAATCAAATAGCAACATTAACTGAGAATAATTAGCATTCTACCATGCGGGAGACGGCCGCCGTACTGAAAGTATCCAAATCAATAAAGTTATTGGTGAAAATGAAAAAATGGCCTTTTACGGAAAAAACTAAACAGACTTTTTGGCCAACCCAATAATAAGAGTTAAGATTCAGTGAGTACTTAACACGTGCCAGGTATGGTTCTAAGCACTTTATAGGTATTACCTCATTGAATTCTGATGACTAGCCTATGATGTTGCATTAACACCGCCACTTTACAGAGGATCCAACTGAGGCACAGAAAAGAGAACTTAGCCAAGTCTGCACAGCTAACAAGGGACAGGGCTGGGAAATATAAAGCAAGCAGTTTAGGTATGGGATCCACCCCATTCCACTACCATAAACGCAAGAGGAAAAGAGGGGCAGAGGACATCACCTAGGAAGGAAACTAACCCCGTCTGGGGTGTAAAAGGGGTAACTGCAGAAGAGTTCCTGGAAGAGAGGTGACGCTCATGACTAAGGGCTCCTCAAGTAAGAACGGAAAGGCCGTGCCGGTAGAGAAGACAGCGTGAGCGAAGGGATGACTGTAGAGTCAGAGAGTGTGCTGAGGATGGGTGAGGTGGTACGGGTAGGTCCTCACAAGCTTGGAAAGCACAACCATATACCTGCTCTTATCGTCCCTACAGTACTTTTTATTAAACATCGTATGGCTGCTCAACGGGTAAGCAACCTTGGCCAGTTGATGGGGCCAGGTATTAAGGTCTGCTCATACAGAAACACCAAGGCTCAAGGAGGAAGAGAGGTTAGCCTAAAGCAGAAGTCACTGAGCCAGGTCTGGAACCGAGGCCTAGCACCGCTGCTGCCACGTCACAGCCTAGGCCTCTCCTCCCCACTGGGGCCCCGGGAAAACGCCCACGTGTCTGTACAGATCCACCACGTGACACACCTTGAGCAGGCCCTCCTCGTTCCATGGGTTGTGTGACAGGCACGGCCACGTGCCGGGAACCTGAGCTGCACCCACCACATGACAGAGCCTCCTTTAAAGTGAGGTGAAGAGCCAGGGCTGGGAAGCCAGACGACCTCATTTTAAACCCTGGCTCTGCCACTGTACCTCTATGGGCCACCTGCCTGTGCTTTTCTCATCTGTGAAAGGGGACGGGGGTGATGATGGCACCGAGAACTTAAACGAATCAGTACTTACAAAGCACAGAGAACAGTGCCTGGCGCATAAAGTGCTCAATAAGCATTTGTCAGTTAAACCAACCCTGGAAGTTCCCCGCTAATTACTCTCTCAGCTCTCTACTAGGCACCTGGGTGTTTCTTCTTTAAAACATCTGGGTTTTCTAATTGATCCGCGATAACTAAGACTAGAATACGTCTATGAATACACTTTCTCATGTCATTACTTCACAAGCCATTAAAAGTGGTCTCTACATTTGGTGATACCATCAACTCTATGGATGTAGTCATCACAGTCAAATCCTATTTCTATTTATTGAGCATCTCAGGATGTTAGGCAGAATAGGTTTTTAGAAAGATAAGTAACTGGGAGGTAAGATACTGAAGCTTTAACCATCTATTTTTATGCCTATTTTAGGATGCGACATACATACCTCCTGATACCTAGGATTAAGCTCACAGTAGGCAGAGTCATCCATTCTCCCAAAATATAACATTTTTGCTAGTGCTGTAGTTCTAGTATTATTTGACATATATATGAAAACAATCACTGGAATACAGAGAAAAGGCCAGTGTGAAGAGCTCAGTAGTGTTCCCGGTTTCCACCACGTACCTGACAGTCATCCACGTCTACCTCAAGGAACAGCACATTGGTGTATTTTTCAGAGAGGGACTGGAACATTTAAAAAGAAAAATACATGAAGAATTAGAACTTGTTACTGGCAGTCAATGCTCAACCTTCTTAAATGGAAATGTAATAAAAGGAGAGACTAATTAAAGATGCAAAAATGTAGACTAGGGACCAGGTAGCATAAAGGACACACATTTTCTCTGAATCAAATTCCTCCTAGTAGGAATAACTTGGTACACCAGCTTTTGAGGCCTGAATTGCAAATAGGGCAGGGCCCCTGTATTAAAATGAACAAAAGCAAAACCAAAGACAAGCAAATTAGCTTTTGAAAGTTGTCTTTAATGGGCTACATGTATCAAAGCTAACTTAACAATATTGCATTATCATTTTCAGACCAAAGAGCCAACAACAGACCCCCAAGCTTTAATTGTCCTTTTTTCCCTCCCTAGCTTTGTGACCACCCACCTAAAGAACACAAATCCTAAATACAAAGCGGCTGTTTAATACTCACATGAAAGAAAGGCTTGATCATCTTGCAAGGCCCACACCACGTGGCTGAGAAGTCAACTACCACAAGTTTATCTCCTGCACTGTTCAAGGCTTCCTGAAAGGCATCCTAAGGGAAAAAGAAAAGCATGTGTTAAAAAGCGCTAATAAAACCTGATAAAATGTGACACAAGGCATAATTCCGAGGTTCTGAAAGCGAGACCTGTCTTAAAAAAAAACAACAAAAAAAACCTGTTTGAAAAAACAATCTTTTAGTATTGTTTGTATTTGATAAAACAAGTATGTGTATAGTGTATTCCTATCTCCATAAATATTTTATAAAGTATTAGTCATTCTGTATCCAAACGAAGGAAACGAAAGGAAAATAAACCAACATTTGTATTAAATATGTTTCCACATCAAATCTAGGTATTTTGGAGACATTAACGAAATGCTCATCAATTGATGAGCGGGGTCACTTGAAGTCACAAAGGCACAGAATTTTGCCATCTACAATACCGCAAGTTACCTAGGTGGGGTTTTTTTTTTGTTTTTTTGGGGGGGGAAGCAAACACTTTTTTGATTAAACCAGTATTTTCTACGGTGGAACATTAAAAAAAAAAGAAAGAAAATAACCTCCTCCAAACCCTCATATTCAATCACTATTGACATTAAGCATATTTCCTTGTATTCTTTTTAATGGAGTTTCCAGGGTTGAGATCATAGTGTTGCTGGTTGATTGCTGCCCTTTATCTCAAAACTGCCCTCATTGTTGACCCCATGAAAAACAGTTCTAGTTCCTCACAAGGAATGCATGTTAAATAAAATTCCACGAGCACAAATGAAGAAACCCCTTACCACCAACCTCCCTGCATAACTTACTAATGGTCTTGCTACTGTAACCTAAGCAAGCCAACCCTTCAGTTAAGAAACATATTTTAACCACAATTAGCTAGTGCTGACCAAAACCAGGGCAACAATGGGATACCAAAACACAAACAACCATCCGAACTTTAGGTTTTCCTCAAGGGAAAAATGCTGGTCACACTGGTTTAGTTAATAATTAACATACCTCTCCTTTGAGAGCTAAGACTCATATCAGATCTGGTCCCATAGAAAGGAAAGTAAATAAAGCACCATTAAAATCTAAGGGGAATTTCCCCGAAGCACAGTTACTTTTCTAGCTTTCTAATTTCTACTTCATGTTTTTTTGGAAACAATTCACGAGTGGTTTTTCGAGAACAGTGTGTCATGGCTCCTAAGACCTTTTCAGTCATGCAGGTACAAACTCCCACCCCACCTTTGGGTGTGTGTGGGGAGAGTCAAGTTAGAATTATAGGAATTATATTTCCAAATCATCACCGATTTTTCTCAGATGAACTTCAAAGTCTTCCCTAACATGAGTTTTTAGAAGATCAAACAAGCCCTTCCACACAAGGAAGATCCAGATAAGACAGGAGAAAGTCAAGGAATAACGCTGTCTGATAAGATGAACACGACTGACCCCTGAACACACAGGTTTGAACTGCGTGGGTCCATTTATACAGGTTTTTTCCCCCCCAATAAATGTATTCAGTACTATCAATGTATTCTCTTTTATGGTTTTTTAAAAACATTTTCTCTAGCTTATTTTATGGTAAGAATACAGTATATAATATGTATAACATATAAAATATGTGTTAATTGTTAATGTTACCTGTAATGTTTCCGGTCAACAGGCTATTTCGGGGAGTCAAAAGTTCTGCCCAGATTACGACTGTGCGGGGGTTGGGGTCCCTAGACCCCATGTTGTACAAGAGTCAACTACATATTGTTTTTGTGAACACGGCTGGCTCTCAGTAAACACTTCGTAAGATTCCTTTCAACATAGAATGTTACTTCAAACACTCTCGAGGAAGTCCCAAAATAATTCTGAATCAAATTCCAGCAAAACTATCTAAAATTCTGAAAAGAAAAAAGCAACTGCAGCAGAACTTTGGGTTTCAGTGAATGTGCGCTAGAGCTTGGCACATGTAGCTTTTACCACCAACTCTCTTCCCCTGACACCTAAGTTCACCTAAACAGACACCAGTTGGAAAATAATTCAAAACGACCTTGCTTCTTAGTAAGCCAGTCTCCAGCCCTCAGAACCTAAGAATGAAGCATATTAAAGGCACTCTTCACTGACACAAATATTTAAAAAACAAAACTATGTAGGTGGGGTACATGAATAAAGAACCTAGCATCTCTTTTTCTAAACGTAACCATCCCAAAGGTAATTAACCAACACAGAAGTGGTTTGTAAAGCATTTAGCAAACTGCCTATGTTAAATAAATGGCACCTCTTATTAAAAACCAACAACAACAACAAACCTCTGTGTTGATTTCTTCTTCATCACATTATTCCAACGGTATCTGAAATAGGTTCCAGTGGCTCTAAACTACCAACAGCTCAGAAAAAGTTGTCTTGGACTGCCAATGGCACCAAGTCCATCCAGAGGAAAATCTTGTGTATATTCAATATTTATAAGTAACATTCAAATTATTGTAGTTTAATTTTTGATCAGGGACTCCATATTATAATTTTGAGGATCAACTGATTATTAGGGCCTTTGGGCCCCAGGCTGTATTTTTGAGAAAGGAATTTCTTATCACCCTTATACATCTTAGTGATTAGGGCAGGAGGGTGCCATCACTATGACAAGAAAAACAGGCTGAAAGGTGTGTGCCAGGAATCAATTTTCTGTTTGTACTGTATGGATTGAGACAACTAATAGACCCCTCAAAGGTCTTTTTACATCTTTCATGGGTTCTCACCTGTTAGGTTAAACTGAGGAGGTTGCCAGAGCTTGGAGGGAACCCTCCCTCCCCAATAAACTGGTATTTGTTACTCAGTAGGTACTAAATAAAAGTATGTGAACAAAATTTAACATTAATGACTCCTGTTTTCAACAAATGAGAGGGCTGCTAGTTTTATCTTCTTTTTACAGATTTTATTTATTTATTTTTAAAGAAAGGGGAAGGAAGGGGGAAAGAGGGAGGGGAAAATCAACGTGTGAGAGAAACATAGATCGGTTACCTGTCCTACGTGCCCTGGGGACGAACCCCAACCCAGGCACTTGTTCAGACCAGGAATTGAACTGGGGAACTTTCCAACTTTCGCTTTGCGGTAGGACACCCAACCAATTGTGCCACACCCTGTCAGGGCTAGAGGGCTGCTAACTTTAATATAAATGCTCACAATTTAAATAAAGAATCCCAACAGGAAAAAAAAATCATTATAGACAAGCAGATAAGACTACAATTAATTAAGCAATCTACAATGTGTGGGAGAAGAAAAGTTCAGTCACTAATAGTCAAAGATATTCAAATGAGAACCAGTTTTCTTTCTAATGATCTGGGTAAAGTTATGGGGGAAAGTTAGTGTGGAAGGGAAAGAAAGGAGGACTCACACGTTTCTCTGGGCACTTACAAGCCTTAAAAGGGTCACATCCCTTGACCCAGTCAATGCACCCCAGCCCCTAACCTGAGGAAACAGCCTGAACTCTGTACAATGCACACTACAATGCTTTCCGAACAAAATATTCACTGAAGCAACAAAAACTGCCTCAACTCCAGCAATGTGTTCAGACACTGATATGATTACAAAAAAACTTCCGATTACGTGTAAAGTGTTCAAGCTGAATTAGGGAAATAAAAGCTCAGAAACCAAACAGTACACATAAGGTAATTTCAGCTACTTTGTGGCTGCTTGTAGGAAACAGATCTCTCCCCAAATTTTATATAAGAATCATACATATTTTCTGAATCTAAAAGTAGCAAAAAGATAAGGGATGATTATGGAGAAACTGAGGTTTTCGAAGCCCGCCCCAGCATCTAACAGGCCCAGGCACTCAAGGACCTGCCTTTGGTCTGCTTTACTGGGGTGGGACTACCGCGGGGTAAATGCTCTCAAGCGGTCGGTCTTCCACTGTTCGAACAACACCAATTCCCTCCCACTCAATTTTCCGACTCTGCATTTAACAAACATTTATTTCTTGAGTGGCTACAGTATACCAGACACTACGTTAGGCTGAGTTTTCCGTGCAGGAGGGTATAAGGCTTGTAATAACTCTCGAATGGAACACTTTTTGCCTTGGGCATTCCATATGGGTACCCGACGGCCGACGAGTACCCTGGGCATACCTGGCTGGCTTCAGCGAGAGCCAATGACAGTGGGTGAAATCACACAAATCGGTTGAGCAGCGGAGGCATCCGAGGCCCCGGGGCTCCTCCTTGGGGACTGAGTCATTCCAAAGCCCGAGCTGCCGGAAACGCCCGCGCCGCCGGAGGAGGAGTCCCGAGGGCGCGGCCTGGACCTCACTTCCCTGCAGACACCTGGGCCCCTCGGGCCTCCGGGCTGGATTGGTACACGCGAGGGAGGGATCAGAGTAGGGGGTTCCGCGGGTCGGAGCCGCCCCTTTTGCGAGGATACAGCACGCGTCATCTCTGGGGCCTGGCCGTGATGGAGGCAGCCGGGGGTCTCCGGCGTAGACCCGATCCCACGGGAGCCCACTCCACCCAGCGCGGGTGGATCGCGCTACTCACAGGAGAGGGAGTGGAGGCTACTAACCCCGTGTTTTCTACGGGGACCAAGGGCAGACTCCCTGCATCCCCTCACCGAAGCGAGGTTCCCCGGACAGAGGTGGTGCGGGTAGCGCTGGGAGGGGACGCCCGCACCCTCCATGTTCGCGTGCATCCCCCGGCGCACGGGACACCTCGCCCCCGCCCTCCAAGAGGCTCTCGTCCCTCTCCTCCCTAATTCCAGGGCGTGTTCCGGCGCCGGGGCGGGCGCCGAGGCCCAGGTTTCTCGCAGTCCCAGGCCGGGCCGCCGCGACCCCTTCCTCCAGGGATGACGACCGGCGGCCTGCCCACCTCCAGCCTATCTCCTTCCCCAGCTAGGAAGGCTGCGCGTCGCGCCATGGCCTTCCACGGGAGCGCATACCTTACTCTCAATCTGCTTCACCATTTTTGCGGCTGAGGTCTGACCAGCGACCGTAAGAACCGATGGAAACGGATGCGAAGCGGCAGCTCCAACTTGCAGAGTGCGCAGCCCGCCTTGCCTTTATAGAGACAAACCGGGCGGGCGGGCGCGCGCGGCGTGCGTGCGGCGGGGGCGCGCCCGCTTGGGCCTACCGGGCCCGCCTAGACGCCACGGCGAGGTCCCGCCTCCCGGAGCCGCCTAACCGCCGGGTGGGGGCGGGACCGCTGTCAGTAGGCTGGGTGTGCGCCGGCGCGGGGCGGGTCTTCTGGGACACCTCCCAACTCCGGAAAACCTCCGTGGTTTCCCACTCAGGCCCCGTCCCCACCTCCATCCCTGCACCCTAGCCGGGAGACGGGGAACCTGCAGGGACCATAGAGCAACTGAAAAAGAGCGTGCACTGTGAGTGGCGTGGGGAGGCGGGGAGTCAGACGTCCACTTCCAGAGCCACAGACAGGTTCACCTGGGAGGGGATCAGCCAGGCCGTGATCGAATGGGACTAGGCTCGAGAAGGAGCTGCCTAGGCAGGGCTGGGTTCATCAGAAAAGCCCACCGCCCTCACCTCCCAGCCCCAGAGCCCCCCAGCCCCGCAAAGTGCTGAGTAACCGTGACGAGGAAGTATATCTGCGTATGCCCCCACCTTCTTTCCGGAATTTAAAGTGACAGTTTTCTCTTCCCTCCTTCCTGTTCTTTCGCTTTCATTGATGAATCCAAGGCTCCAGTGACACAGCAATTTAGTGTGGTAGACAGGCAGGGGAACTGGCCCAGCTCTGGAAGAGCAGACGAGGTCTTGCGTGGGATTGTGACCGCCAGCAGGCTCTGACTTCCTGGCGCCTCAGTTTCATATTCTGTAAAATGGAAATTACGACGGTATCCATGAAAGAACGTCCAGCCTCAGAGGGAGCCTTCTGAAGAATTGATTTGTGCCAAAATCATGACAATTGCTGGGAAAGCAAAATCTCAACAGACTGGGATATTGCTCCTGAGAATGGCAGTTTTTACACCTTATTTTATACATTAGAATTAAAGGAGGAGGCGTAAGAGGAGTTCCTTGAAATGTGCTGGCGGTAGATTTGGGAGGTGGGAGAAGCAGTGTGTGGAAATCTCTGAGACTGGATAAAAAGCCAAACAGAGAGACATACTTTTACACTGGTGGATACAGGATAGTAGACATTTACCCCACAGAGAGTTAGTATGTGGGAACAAGGTAACAATGGTGTGGACTCTAGTGCTGGCAGTTGTGCCCTGATGGGTCTGGGAAAGAAGATTTCTCTGACATCTCAAAGGTGTGTTACTCTGTGGTAGGCAGTTAGACTTGAGCAGAGTAAGAACCACGGGTCAGGTACAGAAGGTCACCAGGGCACAAGCCCTGGGTGCCTAGCAATGGGCAAAACTGGGAAAACAAGGACCTTGCCCCCAGGGTGATCTTTCTTCCCCTAGCGTATCACTGGTCATGTGGTAGACCCCCTTAGAGGAGGAACAAGGGGTGGAAGAGTGGCCTCATTTGACTCCCAGGTCGGGCACTTACATAACCACTCCCTTAAGCAGGCCCTTCCAGGCCCAGAAAAGCAGCAAAACCAGGCAAGCAATTGTCGTGGCTGACATCAGGACCAGCTGCATTGACTAATGACCCCCTGCCCTGGCACGCACCAATCAGTGGAGACCACACCCCCAAAAAGACACACCTAGAAAGCTGGTGACTAATCTATAGAGACCCTCCTCCTGGCGGCCACCCCTAAAAATCCTAGCCCTTAAAAGCCCTTAGGATGGTGGACCCAGGGCCGCCTCCCTCCTGGGAGAATACACTCATCCTTCTCTTCCCATTCCTCTCCCCTCCTAGACCTTTACCTTTACCTTTTTCTCTCTTAAACTTCAAGGACCCTTTTTTTTGCCTCTGAAACTTGTTTTCTGAGCTCATTTCTTCTACTGCTCACTTCTTTTACTTCTGTGACTTTCTAAATAAACTTTGTCTTATAATTTGAGTCTTGTCTCAGAATCCTTTCTTAGCCAGAACTCAAGTACCGAGGTTGCTGAACCAAGGTCTGGCTTGATTCCACTGGTTTAACACCTGGTGTCACTTGGGCTGCCGCGAACGATCTTAGATGCACGCAAACAGTAGATAATTTCAAAGTCAAACATGGGCGTTTGTCAAGGAAGCTACAGGCCTAGGACATGACTACACTCACCATAACCCACTTTTTGTTAGGAATTTTTACGTTCAGACCATCCTGTGCAGTCACTTTGGTCTCTGGTTTTGTAAGGTCTACCATGCGGACTTCCCTTGAACTTGTCAGACCCCTTTTTCATCCAGAATGGTCCCTAACTCACGGTGGTAGTGTTCTGAGGGTTAAAGTGCTTGTAAAGTGATTAGGACAGTGCGTGGCACATAGTAAGCACTCAATAAACAGTTATAATTATAGCTGTTGTGAGCCCTGATTAAGCTTGTTTGGGGTGATGCGGGTGCCAGGATGAGCTTGGCAACCTTATGTTTATAATGACACCAGTACATGCATTCGTGTGAGTTTTTTCCTAGCAGTAGTAGAGCCCCTGGCTTCCTTCTTCTCACTCTTCAAAGGGAGGCAGGAAGAAAACCAGAAGTTTTGAACCTGCTGTGCAAAGTTTCTAGAAGGTGGAGGAGCACAGGGCCGCAGGTAAGGATATAGGCAAGGAACATAATCTCAGGCCAGTCCTAGACAGAGGGTGGGTAGACTGGCTTGGTTGCAGCTACCAATTGGTAGTAAGAGGCCTTATGGGCTACTGAGGGCAGAATATATAACCTGCTTTTCTGCTGTGGCGTCTTCACCCCAACTTGCACCCCAGCTTCCGGACCTATTTATTAGTTGGCACATTTACATGGGAGATGACCATAAATAATTGAGCTGCAGAAAGAGGAGGTAGAAACCATCCTCAGCTGACACTCCTTCCTCTCCAAAGACCTTCCAAATGTCCAGTGACTCAGTTGGAGGAGGTACTGACTCCCTCCTACCTTCACAGGACCAATATAGAATGGATATGGGGAAATGCTACAATTATAGGGAACTGGGAGGCTAGCATGTGTGTTGAAAACCCGGACTCTACAATTATATTCCCTTGTCCTCATCACCACTTAGTAGCTGGGTAACACCAGACAAGTCTAAATAGCCTTTCTGTGACTCAGTTTCCTCATCCATAACATGCAGCTAATAATACCGCGTGCTAATATAAAGGTTGAGCGAGTTAAAACATACGTAAAGTGCTTAGGCCCATGGCTGCTGCACAGTAAATGCCATATAAACTATGATTACAGGCAACCGAATGAAATGCTGAAATCCCTCTGGAAGGATGGCAGGGATGGAAGGGGAGATTGCAAAACAGGTGTCAAAGTCCTAAGTGAATTAAGTAATCAGGAAATTAGTAGTTAATCGTGAGCTTGCTAACATGCGTCTCAAAGGAAAAACATTTTTTTCTCCTTGAAGAGTGAAAGAAAAGTGGACTGGACCTGAACCTCCCGAAAGAGGGAGGCCCTGCCTGCAGAGCACAGGAAACTTGAGTCCTTACTGTTTCAGTGTGGTTCCGTGAGGAGAGAGAAGTGCAGGGCAATTGAGACAGCCCAGGGAGGGGGGATCCTTTTCTGCAGAGAGGTGGGGGTGAGAGGAGGAGAGACAGGGCGCAGTAAAGGCCGTTATTCGGGTGTGTGGGTGGGGAGTTCTATGCATTAGTCAGAACTCAGGAGAAATTCCAGCTTCAGCTGGCTTGAACCGAAAAGAGGAATTCATACTACCAGGGGCCAAAAGATGTCTGTCACTGGGGCACCATCTCTATTGTGTTATTCTCAGCAGACTCCATCTTATTTATGTAAGACAAGACCTGGCAGGCTTAGGTTCCTAACAGTTCAGTGTCCCTGAAGGAAGAACATTCCTTTCCCTTGTTCTATAGTAAATGTCCTAGAGGCTGGCTTCATTGACTTGAGTTGGGAGCCGGCGTGGGGAGGAGGAGGGCATCGGCTTTACCTGAACCATTTCTGTTAGGAGCGAGAAGAATCTAGGGGGCTACCAGAGAGAGGAGAAGCGGGTGCTGGACCCAGGCAAAAATGATATTTCCTCATTATCGTGGAGAGAGGAAACAGGTAGCATTGATGATAGATAAGCTTGCTTCAGGTTTCTGGGTCAGCTCAGCCCGAGCCTCCAAGGGGGGGCTAGAAAAGTAGGTTTGCTGTCTCTGTTCAGGTCCAAATTTGAAAAAAAATTCAGCTCTGAGACTTCCGAAGCAAGCTTTTCTCAGTATGGCCCTTGAGGGCCTCATTCAGCACAGCCGGGCGTGCTTGATGATACAGCAGATTCCTGGGCCACACCCAGACAGACATGTAGAATCACAGTCTTTTGAGGGAGGTCCCAGGAATCTGCATTTTAAAGGCATATCCAGGTTTTAGGCACACTGAGATGAGATGGACCGTCCTGGGATCTTCAGTTACTCTAGAAGACGGTGTCTAGCAGGAAAGTTGAGATGAGGACATGAGGGCACAAAAGAAAACATGGTAAGAGTTATAAAACAGGAAGCTCAAAATACTATGGTCAAGAAGATGGTCAAAGGAAAAGAAACAAATACACATGTTTAATAATTAAGTGTCAGGCCCAGAGCTGGGTGTATTACATCGTTCTTCTCAACATCTGCTAGGAGATAGATATTATTCTTTCTATTTTACAGGAAAAATAATCGAGGTTCAGGGGGCCATCTGGTCACACCACAATGGGC
>PVJD01009022.1:19425-53785 GCA_004026545.1 Mormoops blainvillei
AACCGTTTAGATTAAAAAAAAACCCACTAATATACATATACATATATATTACACTATCACTGCTAACTATTTGAATGTAAATTTCAAACGGTAGAATAACCCCTGTGAATACCTACCCTGCACACCGTTGTTCTTTACACCCCCTAATCTGCTACTGATCGCCCCCTTCTCTGCCTCTCAAACCCTTTTGTTGTGCACCCTGCTGGAACCAGCTGGATTCAGCAAGCACAACTCTGCTCTTAACCTCTTCTCAGATGCTTCTTTTGTCTCAACTGAAACTTCTGCTCTTCGTAAGCGCAGGTTCCAAGTGTGTCAGGGCCGGCGGGGAGGTGGGGCAAAGGCTCCGTATTGCTGCTTCAGGACTCCTCCCCCTCCTTTGAAAATCCCATTGAGGCCTCTGAGAAAAGGAAAGAAGAAAAAGAAAAAGAAAAAAACCTGAACCTTATTCCACACCACACAACAAAATCATTCAAAGCTCACTACGCCAGAAGAAGAGGTTGGACACAATCTTTGCAAATGCTTAGGCAGGACATGAAAATCACTGACTATAAAAACAGAAGCTAAGACACTTGACTTCATTAAAATTAAGAACCTCTGTTCTCTGAAAAACATTGTTTAAAAAAATGAAAGGGCAAGTAAGTCACAGATGGGGAGAAGACACACTCAATACATATACCTAACAAAAAACTTATATCTAGAATTTATCTATTTATTTATTACATTATTTTTTATTGTATTTTTTCCATTACTATTTATCCCACCTATACCCTCTTCCAACTCCACCCACTGCTCCCGCAACCCTGCAATCACCATACCATTGTCCGTACCCATGGGTTCTTTCTTTTTTTTTTTCCTTCTGTGCTCTATCCCTTCAACCCTCCAACCTCCCCCTCAAGAGCTGTCAGCCTGCTTTCTGTCTATAACTGTCTCCATTTTGCTTGTGAGTTCAGTTTGTACATTAGGTTCCACAGATGAGGAAATCATATGGTAATTGTCTTTCTCTGACTGGTTTATTTAACTAAGATCTCTTACAGCTCATTTATAAGACAAACAACTGGTAAAAATATGGCAATACATATAAACACACACTTCTCAAAAGAAGGTATATTTTTGATCTAGGAACACAAGAACAGATAGATGGTCAACATAATTTGTCAACAGGAAAACTGAAATTAAAATCACAATGAGAGACTACATGGCAAGCACTAGGCTGATAAAATTTAAAAGACTGATAATGCCAAATATTGGTGATATTGTGGATTAACTAGAAATGACAACCTAATTGTACAGCCATTTTATAAAATAGTATGGTAGCTTTAAAATTTTTTTTTTTATGAAGTTAAACACACATTTACCATATGACCTAGTAATTCCGCTTCTGGGTGTTTACCAAAAAGAAGCTAATACTCATATCCACACAAAGACTTGCATGTGAATGTTCACAACAGCTCTGTTCATAACAGACCAAGCTAAACCCAAATGTTCATCAACAAGTGAGACTCCTACTACTACTACTTCACGATATATTTATTTAATAGAGTACTTCTCAGCCACAAAAAAAGAATAAACTGCTTATATACACATTAATATGGATAAATATAAAAAGCATGCTAAGCCCTGGCCAACATGGCTCAGTTGGTTGGAGTATCATCCTGTAACTGAAAGGCTGTGGATTTGATACCTGGCCAGGGCACATACCAAGGCTGTGGGTTCTATCCCTGGTCTGGGCGTGTACAGAAGGCAACCGCTCAATGTTTCTCTTTCTTCTTCCCTTTCTCCCTTCCTCTCTCTCTGAGAGTGATAAAAAAAATGTCCTCGGGTGAGGATTTAAAAAAAAAAAAATCGTGGTTGGTGGAAGAAGCCAGACACAAAAGACTATATACTATATGAATCCATTCATAGAAAGTTCTAAAACAGGTAAGACTAATATATAGTGACCAAAAGCAAATCACTGGTTTCTCGATTTGGGGGTGCAGGATTGCAGAGAGGCATAGGGAAAATTTCTCGTGGTTACATAGATCTACATATTTTTTACAATTCATGGAACGATGCACTAAAAATGGGTACATTTTATTTATTATGAGTGTAAACTATACTTCTAATAAAGTTGATTTAAACCGTAAAATGTAGTCTCTGAGTAATCCTTCCTATGCACAAAAACCATCCTAAAGACATTAAAATACATTCACAAAGCAACAAAGATTGGGTAGATTGGAACATTTTGACAGTATTATAATTTAGGCTATGTAAGTTTTAATGGTGGCTAACTGAAAGAGACAGTGTATATACAAATGTATATTCCTTTTATAGACTGTAGCCTTCAGATCGGCTATAAGAGTTAAACATATACAATCTAATTGAGTGAATTACCATACTTATCCTAAATCTAGAGACATAGAGAACCATTGAAGAAAAAATACAAGTAAGTAGAACCTGATGTACTCTTTATTAGAAACCACCTGGGAGAGTCTTCAGCCATCCATACTAATGTATGAAGCACTAAGAAAGCATGTAGCTAAGAAAGAGTAAGAACCCTCACACACTAAGAACACGTATAAGACAAGAAGGTCCACTGTTACCACTTCTGTTCAACATTGTACTGCAGGCTCTAGCCAGAGGAATAAGGCGAGAAAAAGAAATAAAAGGCATCCAGATTGGAAAGGAAGAAGTAAAACTATCACTATTTGCAGATGACATGATCTTGTATATAGATAATTCTAAATGATCCTAAAAACTATCAGAACTAATAAGCAAGTTCAGTAAAGATGCAGGATATAAGTTCAATATAAAAAATTCAAAAAGAATGAATTATGTGGATACAAATTTAATAAAAGAAGTACAAGCCTTATTCTGAGGAAACTTCAAAAATATTGAAAGAAAGTAAAGTATAAAATAAATGGAAAGGAATTTATGTTCATAGGTTGGAAGACAATATTATTAAGAGGGCAATACTTCTCAAAAGGACCTATAGAGTCAACACAATTCCTATAAAAACTTTGGGTGCTTTCCTTTTTGCTGAAATTGACAAGTTGATCCTAAAATTTATATTGAAATGCAAATAATTCAGAATAGCCAAAACAATCTTGAAAAAGAAGAACAAAGTTGGGAAACTCACTTCCTAATTTCAAAACTTACTACAAAGCTACAGTAATCAAAACAGTATGGTACTGGCATAAGGATTGACCAATAGATCAATGGAATAGAATAAAGATCAACTGATTTTTGAAAGTGTGCAAGATAATTAAACAGGGCAAGGACAGTATCTTTAACAAATAGTGCTGGCACAACTGGATATCCACTTGTAAAAGAAGGAGGTTGGACACTTACCTCACACCATTTACAAAAATTAACTCAAAATGGATTAAAGATCTAAATCTAAGACCTAAAACTGTAAAACTCTTAGGAAAAAACATAGATGTAAATTTCTGTGACCTTGGATTAGGCAATGATTTCTTAGATATGACATCAAAGGAAGAACAACCAACTAAATAAAAAATACATAATATGGACTTCTTCAAAATTAAAAAGTTTTGTGCTTCAAAGAATACCAACAGACAACCCACAGAATAGGAGAAAATATTTGGAAATCAGATATTTGATGTGACTTTTTTCTACAATACATAAAGACCTCTTACAACTTAACAACTAAAACATGGGCAAAATTTGAATAGACATTTCTCAAAAGAATATATACAAATGCCCAATAAGCACATGAAAATATGTTCAACATTATTAATTATTAGGGAAATGTAAATCAAAACCACAATGAGATATTACTTTTTATTTTTGGTTAATTTTTTTAGAGTATATTTTATTGATTATGGTATTACAGTTGTCCCAATTTGTTTCTCCCCTTTATCTTCCTCCGCCTTGCACCACCCTCTCCAATATCTGCCCCCACCTTAGTTCATGTTCGTGGGTTGTACATATTCTTTGGTTTCGCCATTTCCTATACTATTCTTAGCTGAATAGTATACTCAGCTGTCTATTTTGTGCCTACCAACTATGCTTCTCTAAAAAAAAAAAAGATTTTATTTATTTATTTTTAGAGAGAGGGGAAGGGAGGGAGAAAGAGATGTAGAGGAACATCATTGTGTGGTTGCCTCTCACGTACTGCCTACTGGGGACCGGGCCTGCAGCCCAGGCATGTGCCCTGACTGGGAATCGAACTGGCAACACTTGCTTCTCAGTCCAGTGCTCAATCCACTGAGTCACGCCAGCCAGGGTCCAATTATGCTACTTATTCCTTATACTTCCCCTCACCCCATTGTTCCCCTTCCCCAATAACCCTCTATGTGATCTCTATTTCTGTGATTCTGTTCCTGTTCTAGTTGTTTGCTTAGTTTGTTTTTGTTTTTGTTTTAAGGTTCAGTTATTGATAGTTGTAAGCTTGTTGTCATTTTACTGTTCGTAGTTTTTGATCTTCTATTTCTTAGATAAGTCCCTTTAACATTTCATATAATAAGGGCTTGGTGATGATGAATGCCTTTAACTTTACCTTTTCTGGGAAGTACTTCAACTGCCCTTCCATTCTAAATGATAGCTTTGCTGGATAGAGTAATCTTGGACATAGGTCCTTGCCTTTCATGATTTCGAATACTTCTTTCCAGCCCCTTCTTGCCTGTAAGATTTCTTTTGAGAAATCAGCTGATAGTCTTATGGGTGGCCCTTTGTATGTAACTGTCTCCTTTTTTCTTGATGCTTTTAAGACTCTTTTCTTATCTTTAATCTTGGGTAACTTAATTATGATGTGACTTGGTGTGTTCCTCTTTGGGTCCAATTTCTTTGGGACTCTCTGAGCTTCCTGGACTTCCTGGAAGTCTATTTCCTTCACCAGATTGGGGAAGTTTTCCTTCATTATTTGTTCAAATGAGTTTTCAATTTGTTTCTCTTCCTCTTTTCCTTCTGGCACCCCTGTGATTTGGATGTTAGAGCATTTAAAGGTACCTCAGAGGTTCCTTAGCGTTTTTTGAATTCTTGTTTCTTCATTCTGTTCTGGTTGAATGTTTATTTCTTCTTTCTGCTTCAAGTCATTGATTAGAGTCCTGGTTTCCTTCCCTTCACTGTTGGTTCCCTGTATATTTTCCTTTGTTTCGCTTTGTATAGCCTTCATTTCTTCCTTCATTTTGCAACTGAACTCAATCATTTCTGTGAGCAACCAGATTACAAGTGTTTTGAACTCTGCATGTGATAGATTGGCTATCTCCTCATTGCTTAGTTCTTTTTCTGGAGTTTCGATGCATTCTTTCATTTGGGCCATATTTCTGGTCTCCATGTATCTGTTATGTTGTAAGGGGCAGAGCATTAGGTATTCTCCAGGGCAGGGCAACCCTCCTTGCTGCTGCATTGTAGCTCTGTCAGACTGGATGAATGTTCCTTTAACTCCTTGGTTGTCGGACTCCCATGTGGTTTGATTTTCTGGCAGTTCTGGTTGTGTTTTGTTCTTAAACTGGTTGTTATCCTTCTTTTGGTTGTGCAAGGAAGTGAAACATCTCTATTTACACCTCCATCTTGGCCAGAACTCTCGAGATACTACTTTATACTCACTAAGATAGCTATAACATAAGAGAGACAATAACAAGTGTTGGTGAGGATGTGGAGAAATTGGAATGCTCAGACATTACTGGTGGGAATAAAAAAGGGTACAGCTGTTGTGAAAAACAGTTTAGCAATTCCTCAATAAGTAAAACATAGCATTACTATATGATCTAGCAATTCTACTTCTATGTATATAATCCAACAAAGTTGATAATATATGTACACACAACAATGTGCAAATGAATGTTCGTAGCAGCATTTAAATTTTTTAAATTGTGGTGTAATTTACATATAACATATTAGTTTCAGGCATACAACATAATGACTGGATATTTATATACATAGCAAAATGATCACAAGCAGCATTATTCTTAATAGCCAAAATGTAGAAACAACTCGAGTGTCCATCAACTGATGAATGAATAACAAAATGTGGTATATTCATATAATGGAATATTATTTGGCCATGAAATGAAATTATGATATATGCCACAATACAGATGAACCTTGAAAACATTCAAAGTGAAAGAAGCCATACAAAAAAAGCCACATATTATATGATTCCATCTATCTGAAAACTCTAGAATAGACAAATCCATAGAGCCATTAAGTACATTAGTGGTTTCCAGAGGCTTGGGGAACGAGGCAAGTGGGGAGCAACTATTAAGGGGTATGGAGTTTCTTTCTGAGGCCTTTAAAATGTCCTGGCATTAGATAATGGTGATAATTATACAACTTCATAAATATACTAAAGAGCACTCAAGTGTACAACACAAATGGGATAAGGATATTTATTCTGTCTTTGCCAAATCATGTAATGTAAACGTATATGTTTTGCAAATCATAAAAAAAGAAAGAAAGAAAAATCCCTCCTACAGCAGCTACGTAAGTTCAGTTCCTGTACTTCTACTTTGGAAACCTTATCTTTCTCAAAGGTATGAGGTAATGGGGATTAGATGATCCTTTCCCAATGCCATTAACTACTGGTCTAGAGACAAGAGTCACCCAGGTTCTTGTGGGGAAGACAACTGACTTATATACAACCACCCATCAACCATAAAGTATGCATCTCCAATTATCTGCTCCTAATCTACATGGGCATTGGTGTACCGAATCATTCAGTGGCACTGAGATGCCCGCCTTTAGGGAGTGGACAAAACCCCTCAGGACAGGGGATCTAGGGCACGCTCTCTGTTTCTCTTGAGCAAGCCTGTGCCTTTCCCCAGTCCCTTTCCCCAGGTATGTTCTCTCTGCCTTTCTTTTTCCTAAGATCCAGGGGCCCTTCTTTTGCCTCTGTAATTTTTTTCCTGAGCCCACACAGCCCAAGTGACTCACTTTTTTCTACCTCTGTGGCTTTCTCAATATACTTTCTCCTTTGATTTGAGTTCCTTGGTTCTGAGTTCTTTATCTGCTGAACTCCAGTACTGAGTTTGCTTGAACCAAGGTACGATGCCATTCTGGTGACATTTCACTGCTAACAGTAACACGCTACTTCCTTAAAAATGTGCCTCTCCCCTTTGAACTTGCTAACAGACAGGTGCAAACTTTGGTAGTGGAAGTTGAGATTTGTATGATCAGGGTTCATAGTCGCAAGAAACCAAAGCTTACATGGTATGATTTATTCTCACAGAATTCCTGAGCATGATGTAGAACCAGGCTTGGAAACTAAGCCACAACAAGGAAGGCAGGTAGCAGGATGGGCTACAACCAAAAACCACGCCACAGGGTCCAATCCAGTGAGGACCCTTTTGCCATTGCAACTGAACATTCCACTGCCACTGGAAACTGGTTGCTGTTGGATTAGGATTGCCAGATAAAATGCAGGATGTCTACTTAAATTTAAATTATAAATAAACAATGCACACTTTTTTACTATAAGTATGTCCCATGCAATGTTTGGCACATACTTATACTAAAAAAATACTAAAAATGTTTGTTTTTTTAAACTGAAATTTGAATTTAACTGGGTCTTTTGGATTTTCACTTGCTGAACTTGGCAACCCTATACTGAATGCCCCATTGCTGTTACCATTGTTGTCCCTGGGGACACACTACCACCTGCCACCCAAGTGGATTTTCCAGCAGGTCCCTGCCTCTTTGCATCATGGGTTCTGAAAAGAACGTGGCTGAGACAGTTATGTGTGGTCGGCGGACTTTCTACTGCTTGCCCCTGCTCTAGCTGTGACGGAGGTCTCTAAGCTGATGGTGTCTCTATTGTCAATGGAAAGTGGCCTCTGTCTTCTACTATGTCTTAAGTTTCTCAGACACAGGGCTGGGACAGCAGTGACCTTCAGATATTGGAGAAAAATGCTAAACACCTCCCCTATTTTCTCTTTAACATGCGTTCCTTCTCACTGTCTAGTGGCCTGTGAGTTGGTAACAGGCCACTAGACAGGCATGATAATATAATTCTCTTTGCCAGCCACTGGTTCAAGAAGCCAGATCTCAGCCCGTTAGTACCTTGGCCACAAGGTGTTGTTGCAGAATTGGACACATGACCTAAGCTGGGCCAGGGGATGAGAGGGAAGTTTGCTGGGGGGTTCCAGAGGAACTTACCTTATTCCCAAGACCTGCATCAAAATATGATCTGATCTTCCTGCAGGTGTCCTTTTGTGTGGCTGTGAGGTCTCAAAATTCTGCACCTGTCTTGTCCCCAGCCTGAGATGAGGAACAGAGCGAGAAAACGAGGACAGAAAACATCGTGGTAACTGCGGAGATGTAGAACTGGAACCACGACGTTAAGTTCCCCAATGCCTCTCACACATCTGAACGCTCACTTATGTGCACCGATCCATTTCTGTTTAGACAACTTCAAGTTGGATATTCCTGTACTCACAGCCAAAACAACCCAACTGAAAAGAGAATTCATGAATGTGTGAGCCATTCTTGTAAGTCTGTCATTTGTGGAATTCTGACAGTTTAGCATACTGTGTTTTGACTGAACTGGAAATTATTGCTATTATGAAATTGTGAGGCAAAGATTAGCACTTAAATGAATGCGACACAAATAACTGGAGATTTGCTTCATTAGGCTGGAGAAAGAGGCAGCTTATGATTATTGCCAGCTTCTTGTTCTTTTTGCATGAAAGCCCCAGGGATGAGCCAGCCTCTCCGGGAGTGCCCTCTGAGGGGAGAAACATTTACATTCCTGGAAAGGGCTAGAGTACAAACATAAACAGCATTTTAGAAAATTTTACCCTCCCTCCTGCTTCTTTCTTCACGGGGGCAGAGAGGACAGCTGCGGCTTTGGCCTGCCTAGCGGTCCTCCCTACTTCTTCAGTTAACGGCGTTCTGCTTTTCCTTCAGGGAACTCTCTCGCCTCCATTCCCCGTAGCCCTGTTGGGACCAGCCATCCGGGCGCCACACCTGCTTCTCTCCGCTCAGCCCAATGGTGGCCATGTGACTTCAGGCCAAACTCACAAGACCTCGGCTCTCTGGGAGAGTGATGCAAGAGGGAAATTCACTTGTGACATTCCTAAAAGGGCCTGGTTTTTGCCTTTTCTGAGGCTTGACTTGGCTACCGCCCCACCCTCAACTCCCCAGTGGCTTTGAGTGAATTTCTCTTGCATTCAGTCCAAAACCTGGCAATACTCTACACCCAACAATCTCAAACACAATCAAGCCTTTATTTAGGAGTTGCTTTTTAAAGATTTTATTTATTTTTAGAGAGAGGGGAAGGAAGGGAGAAAGAGAGGGAGGGAAACATCCATGGGAGGGGGAAACATTGATCGGCTGCCCTTCACATGTGCCCTGACTGGAAACCAAGCCCACAGCTGAGGCATGTGCCCGGCCGGGAATTGAACTGGCAACATTTTGTTTCACAGGACAATGACCAACCAACTGAGCCACACCCATCAGGGTAGGAGTTGCTTTTTAAATTTTTAGTACGCACGTCTAACTATAAGGCTGATATAAGCCTGATATAATGTCTATCATGTGCCTAAGTTCTTGCATAATCAATTACTAACAAAAACTTCACAGGGGCCTAAAGGATTGGAAATTAAAGTGCATTTTTAAGAATTAAAACCCCACTTATATAGCAGTTACTCTGTTCAAGACATTGTTTATTTGTTTAATTGTCATTATAATCCAGTGATGTAAATACTGTCATTATCCCCACTTCACAGATTTTGAGACTGGAGCATGAAGAGATTAAGTAACATAGTCAAGGACACACAGCTAGTAAATGGTGAACTTGCAGTTCAAACCATGACAGTCTGACTCTAGCCCACGCTTTTATCCACTGTGCAAAGTCTGCCATCATCAGAGTACTGAAACTTAAAGTATAGAAAGGACTTCTAATGAATAAGATTAGTTCTAGGCAAAAACGTCTTAGTGACAGAATATCTTCTGGTCCAGAAGCAAGAAAGATAAACAGAGTTGGCTGGGTTCCTACTTTCAACTTTGAGCCAAATGAAAACTGCTTAGGTTTCCCAAGCACAAAAACCCTTATCTAATTAGCTAGGAAGCATGAACTAAGTCTGAAACACCTGCTACTGTTTTTCTTTCACTGTTGCCAGGTGCTCCATGAGTAGCCTCAGATCAATAAGTAATTACAATGGAAGCAAACTGATAAAATTAATGATATAACTTTAACTTATTAAGTTTATTTCCATTAAAATGCCCCATAGTTCTAGGCGGGATATTATAAAGGCTGCCATAGAAAAGGAGAGACTAGAGGACCAAAGCCTTTCTTTTTTTTTCCCCTAAATTTTATGTATTTTTCCCTAAATTATATGTATGTGTTTTAGAGAGAAGGGGGAAGGGAGGGAGAAAGAGAGGAAGCAAAAAATCAATGGGTTGCCTCCTGTACACGCCCTGACCGAGGACTGAACCTGCAGCCTAGACATCCGCCCTGACCAGGAAACGAACCGGTGATCTTTTGCTTCATGGGACAATGCCTAACTGACTGAAACACACCAGTCAGGGCCCAAAGCACGTCTTACAGTTGACTCAGCTAGGAGTCATGCATCTCCACCACAGTAAGAATTCTCTTGTCTCGCCATTATTAACTCTAGTAAACATCTATGCTGTTATTCATCATTCATTCAACAAAATGTATCAGGTACCTGCTAAGTGTCCAGCATCCTCCTGGGCATTGGGGTTATGATGGTGAACCAGTAGATGACCGTCCTTGCCCTCAACGGTGCTGATGTCCTAGTGGGGAGTTGTGATTCCACAGCCGGGTAATAATTGAAAAAGCCTGGATCTCCCTGGTTCCTGACCGTTTCATTACGATGACAAATGAAAGAATGAGCTCGTCTGAGGGCTGTGCTGAGTCTGTGCATCCGTGCAGCATCGGCTGGCCTGGTCCTGCCAGAAGTGCACAAGGGGAGGACGCTGGTTAAAGAACACCTGGCAGAGCCAGTGATATCTGCTGGGCGATAATGACAATGTGTTGTTATGTGCCCAGGATTTCACGTGTATAAACCAGGCACTGCACGTACTTTAAGACACTTAATTGTCCCAATCACCTAAGATCTAAAAGCAGTAGCACTGTATCTCCTGAGACTGCTACCTTGGACTCGTCTTTCTTCTTTCATCCCCCTTCCCAAAGGGGTCCCCTTTCCTCACTGCCTACACCGCCCCCCACAGCCACACACACACAGACCTTGGACGTGAACTTCTCGCCTGAGGAATGTAAAACACCAGTTCAAAAATGGAAAACCAAGAATCAATGGATTCTTCTCAAAATACCAAACAGTCTTATTGAAGAGGAGTAAATTTCAGTACGAAAATGGGTCAAGCTTGTAAAAACAACTTACATGGATTCTACGGGAAAACAAGAACTTGGGGAACATACGTACAACCAGGGAAGGACCGTCGCCTGATGGTGCGAGGGTTACCTCAGTGGCAAAGCACGCTGGCTGCCCTGGGAACACGTCTTTCCGTTGAAGCACTTCTGACCACCTGTGGCAGGCTATTGTCTAGAATGCCCCGAAGCGGCCACAGGTGATAACAAAAGACCAGGAGCAGCTGCCCTTCGCAAGGTGAAGGGAGAGACTAGCTATCAAGGTGATGCGGCTGAATGCTCTCCAGCTGTATGTGTGCATCCAGGTCTGTCAAACAGCACCACCGTTGTGACAGTTACTATGAATGGAGATGAGGCCGAAAGTGTCAGACTAAGCCAAAGCCAGGGAATGGAGAATTTGTGAAAGTAACTTCTTTACCAAAGAATCATGGGCTGCATGGTGCTGCTCTGGTGACTAAAGAACACCGGACAGCGGATGCCACAGGCTGTTCTGCACTCTGGTGCTGACACATACAAACACGGAGCCACTTTAAGTGCCCTTCCTGAAATGTAAAGGCCAAAGGCCAGTGGTCATATGCTTTTGTAAGCAAGACCACTAGGCCTCCTTGACTGAGACTTCGTATTCAGCTTAGTTTAATGTAGGTTTGAAATTGGCTGTTTCCTAACATAAAAGCAACACAATGTAATCCATCCATCAATCAATCGAATTTGTCAATGCACCTATTTTGACTCAAGTTCTCTGAAACTGAGGGGTGTCTTAGAAGCCATGGCCCCTCGTAGCTGCCGTCAGCAGGGGGGTGGTAGTAATGGGGACACTACCTACAATATCACACTTGGACATGGTGTTAAAAACAACATCACGTTTCAGCATTTCAGCTGAATTGCAAACATTGTTGCTATTGCACGTGTTCGGTTATTCGTTCTTTATAATGTCTTCCTGGTTCTGGTCTGAAACCTCTGATGGCACCTGCCAGGAAGACCATCTTGCCGAACAGATGCCAGGGGCATGGAAGAAAGTCCCCCAGACAAGGCTGGGAGCAGCTGGGGCCTAGCAGGACTGAGTGCTTCTTTCGGAAATGCTGCCTGGCTAATCCTACTGCTGGGACAGAGGGCAGTTTTGTATGAAAAAAAGCCTCAGGGTTAAGAAAGCATTGTGTTCAAGTTAATTGGTAGGTTTATTTTTCCTTAATGGTGCATGGTGTGTCCCATTAATGGTACAATCGAGGGCATCTAGGAGACAATAAAATACAGATTTATTATTCTCATTCGCAGACGAGGAAGCAGAGATACAATAACATGAACTAACAGGCCCCAAACCCCACAGCTAGTAGGTGGCAGAGCCAGGATTTTATCCTGGCTGGTCTCCAGTCTAACTATTCAGTTCACCCTTGCACTATACTATTCCTCAGCATTCATGCAGCTGGTTGAGGAAGGTTATTGTAGCCTCATTTACTCACTTAGTTAACTGACTGACTCATCATGTGCCTACTATGTGCCAGATATCGGCATATATTAGGGATAGGTTCAGTGGTGAGCAAAAACTTGGAGCTCCCTTCAGAGAGCCTATAGCTTACTAAGGAAATGGGTCATAATGACACAACAACAGGAATAAATGTAAAGTTGCAACTGTGTAGTAACAGGAAGGAGACTTCTACTATGCTATTAAAATGAAAAACGAGGGCCTTTCATAACTTGGGAAATTAGAGAAGGCTTTCAGGAAGAAGAATCCTCGGAGTTAAAGGTAAAGGGGCAAAGGCGGTGAAAGAAGGAGCATCCAAGAAATAGGAAACAACATGTAAAAAAGGCCTCGTGGTGGGAAAGAGGTGAGCGCCTTCCCAAACGGGGAAGAAGCCAGAGTGGCTGCAGCGTGTGTGTGTGTGTGTATGTGTGTGTGTGTAGGTGGGGGCTAGAGTGTTATGAGATGAAGGTACAAAGGAGGCCCGGGTAAGATCACGTCTGGCCCTGTACTATGTTAAGGATTTAAGTCTTCATTCTGAAAGCAACGAGGCTCCCCCAAAGTTTCCTTGTCCTATTTGTTGTTCCGTAGCTCTATTTCTATTTTAGTGAATCTGAAACTGTCCCAAAGACTGATTCACTCTCTGTGGACAGGAATAATTTTTCTGAAAGCCCTTGATAAGCAGTTTTACATGTAGAAGGTGCAGTTATTTGCCCTGCTATTCGAAAACAGTTCCCTTTGCTTGCTCTGGCTCAAACTGTGATAAAACAATAGAAATTTCTTTCTAATGGCTCTGGAGGCTGGGAGTCCAAGATCAGGGTGCAGGCCTGGTCCAGCTAGGGTCCTCTTCTAGGCTGCCGTCTGCTTGTGTCCTCACATGGCAGAAGGGGCCGGGGAGCTGTGTGGGGTCTCTTTTCGTAAAAACATAGACGAGGAGGAAATAATTTCAATATATTAATTTTCCCCATTGCAGTGATAACAACAGTCACAATAATGGCACAGCCAACAATTACTGAAGGATAGAAATATCCTTTCAATCTCTAAACCTTGTAAAAGACATAATCAGTGAACTTTCTCGTTAACAAGAGCTAAACCTCAATCTTCGGATCCTTTTTTAGCTGGATTATCTCGAATACACATTTGAGCTGGCTTAGAAATGAATGCTAAAATTATAAGAAAAAATAATTTCATCGACCTAGCCTTTCATAGATTTAGACTTAGTATCCATTAAATGAGATCCAGGGATGAAATAGAGATACAGGATCCTGAGGATAGGGAACTGAAGGGGGGCTTAGAGACCACACATTTTCAATGGTCTCATTTACAGGGGGGAAAAATACATCACAGGTAAAATAAATTGTCCAAAGCCACAGGGTCTAAGAAAAAGGAGGACGAAAATGACATGTTTGCAAAGGCAAGTGCCAATGAAGAATTTGCTAGATTTGTCACATTGTAACATGAAATCACAGGTGTAATGATAGCTGCAGTTAAATTTAACTGGAGACAAATAAAGACAGAGATGGGAGGACAGCGTCTGTATGGTTCGTGTTCATTTGCTGAGAGTAGATTATTCATCATTCTGGAGTCTTCTTTGAGCAGCTGCTGAGAAGGGCATCTGCCACCTCACTGAGGTGTGTTCCCAAGTGTGTGTGTGTGTGTGTGTGTGTGTGTGTGTGTGTGATTAGCACACATCTGCAATAGAGCATTCTGATGGGGAACGTGGGAAGAATAGTTTTTCCATCAAAATGCTTCTTTACTATTTTAAAAAGAACATGACTACATCCTGATTTTACTAGTGTTTCTTATTGCCTAATCACAGCCTATCAATGACTTATGAAAGACAGTGTGCCGTCCACCAGTGGCTTACAAAGGTTAATTTCTGGTCCTACCCTCCCTGGCTGTGGTTAAATAAAACGCAGTGTCTCATTCTAGGCAATAAAACACTGAACGTTTAAAAAGAACTTCAGTCTCTCTGAGTATCTAGATGACGAATATGCTTTATTGCACATTATATTAGAGGCCAGTGGGGGGGGAACAAAAGAAGTAACAAGAGGTAAATGCTCAATGAATGAATGAAGCAGTCCATATGTTCAAAGGGATTATAACCTGGCTGGAAGAGTAGAAATGAAAACATAGTCATCCTCACCACCATCACTGTTACCACACCTGAACACTGTATGGGCAGGTACCATACAAAACACTTCATGTGCATTATTTCATTTCATGCACACATGGGCCTTCCGGAGGGAGCCTTATAACCTGGCTTACAGATGAGCAGGCTGAGCCCCAGCGAGGTCTCCTTCCGGGCAACATCTGAGTCATCGCTGCAAACCCAGGTCTGACTGGCTTTCCAGCCTATGATTCTTCCATTGCGACACGCCCCCCTCACAGGAAAGCTCTGAAGCAAAACATGATGATTAATTGCCAACCTGATTCATCCAGACAAACTGGCCTCAACATGGAGTAGATGTATTCTTGTCTGCTGCTGCTTTTTTTCCTGCCTGCCTTTGGATTCAGGATACTAAGTTGTCACCCTCAGGTGTGATTTGTGTGGGCGCTGGTTGCGGACTGTGAAGTATATGGAAGCCATGCAATGTGTGACTTTTCATTATGTGTATTAAAACAGGGTAGAGAATAGTGGAGACACTTTTGCTGCTTCCTACTGGTCTGGTTGAGAGATTTTAAAAGTATTACATTTGAGCACATTATCTTTCCCCCTTCCAAATCTGCCATTCTAGGTAGAAATAGAAGCCTGTTGCTGACGTAAGTGGAAATCTTAGGGTTTCCCAGCTGAGTTTGAACAGCAGTCATTCACTCGTTGCCAAGACTCCACTGAGTGCCTGGTAATGCCCTCAGTACCGCACACGCAAAGATGGAAAGCCGCAGCTTTTATCCTTAGGAAGCTGAGTCTCATTGGAGACAGAAACAGTGTTGCCAAACTCAGCAAATAAAAAATTAAGGACACCGAGTTATATATTGCATGAGACATACTTACACTAAAAAATGATCCTTTATCTGAAATTCAAATTTAATCAGCTGCCATGTCTTTCCTCTGGTAACCCGCGGCAGACATAAAAATCCACTCCACCCCCCCCCCCACACAAACACAAAACAATGGCAGCACTAATGGCTGTGCGCACACAGCTCCCTCACACACAAGAGGAGGAGTGCTCTCCCTGCCTGGGACAGCCAAGGCAGGCTGCACATGCTTGGTTGGGCGGACTTGAAGGAATGAAGTGTTTGCTGGGTGATCTTGAATTGGAAAGGCAGAGGTGAGGGGAGGAAATTCCAGATACAGGGAAGAGCATAGAGTCTGAGGTAATACTTGCTTCATGGGCAATGGGAGAAAGGCAAAAATGAATATGAGGGTCCGATAACGAAGGGCTTTGGCAGAGCTCTGGCCAGCATGGCTCTGGTGGCTGGGCATTGTTGTGTGAACTGAATGGTTGCCAGTTCAATTCCTGGTCAAGGTACATCACTGGATTGTGGGTTTGGTCCGTGGTCAGGGTGCGTATGAAAGGCAACCCGACTGATACTTCACTCTTACACTGATGCTTCTCTCTCTCTCTCTCTCCCCTGCCCCCCCCTCCGCCTGCCTTCTCCTGTCTCCAAAAAAAAAAAAAAAAAGGGGGGGGGTTGCTTTAGCAGAAAGGTGAAGGAATCATGACTTCATTCTGCCATCAATAGGAAACCATGCAATCTATACTTTTCCTTATTTTTTCAGACAATTAGAGTTTGGCTAGGTAGTGTTTCACAAATGTGGACCAAGGACCAATGTTACTATGAGAGGCAATTTCAGGTAATAATTATGATGATGGGGTATAGTATGGGGAATGCAGATTAAATAACTTTGACTCATGCAGAGGAAGGTTAACTTCTTTTTGTTTCAATTTAAAACTCAATTTTATTTTCTTTTATTCTATTTTTAAATTTATTTTTAGAGAGAGGGAAAGGGAGGAAGAGAGGGAGAAAAACATGAATGTGTGGTTGCCTCTCACATGCCCCTTACTGGCTACCTGGCCTGCAGCCCAGGCATGTGTCCTGACTGGGAATCGAACCAGTGACCCTTTGCTTCAGCCGGCTGGAACTCAATCCACTGAGCCACACCAGCCAGGGCTCAATTTTATTTTTTATGTGTACACTTAAAAAAATTAATAGACTTTTTTTTTTTAGAGCAGTTTTACGGTTAGAAGACATTGAGAAGAAATACAGAGAGTTCTCACATACGCCCTCTTGATTCCTATTTTACATTCTTTCTATACTGGTTACTCAAGAAGAAAGTCTTAATTTGGTGCTGTTCTAGCTTTAAAACTTCTACAGTAGTTCATCCTGTTGGGCGGCAGAGAGGTATGGACTGAGGTAGAATGAAAAGGAGGAGGAGGAAAAAGAAGAAGAGGGGGAGGGAGGACAGAGGAGAAAGAACACTCTGCCTTCGAGCCTTTGACTCTCCGCGTGCCAAGTTACTAGAAAACAAAAATCATTTTGTTTTCTGTGTGTTGTTTATGAAGTTTTGTTCTGAGAACAATACTCGTCTTCTGTTTGACGTGTGGTGATAAAAAGATTTATTGCAAAAAGATTGCTTCATATACAGAAAGTAAACAGAGTAAGTAAATGATAACAAAAGTGGCCTGAGAATGACTAAAGCTTGGGAAATTCAGGGGTGTGATGGCTGAGGTCACTTTCTTACCTGGTGGGAAGTGCCCTCTTGGCCTTTTCAGTGCTGATGAGGAGTTTCTAGAGAAAAGCCCATCATTCTGGGGAGAATGAGTAAGGATCACGTGGGTGCAACACCGTTTTGGAAGTCCCATATGTTGATTAAACTCCTTTACTGCTTTTCATTGACTTCTCATTCTCATCTCATTACATGTTGCTTTTCTTAAAAGCTCCAATGAGAAAGAGTCAAATGAATGCTTCCTTTGGATAAGATGCCTGATGTGAAAATACCAAGTATTTGCCCTTGAAGTTGATGAAATAAAAAAGTCTCAAGATTTTTTAAATGGTGACTACCCATGACACATCGAAAAGTTACCGGCATCATTCACAGACTTTCAGGAACTTTCCTGGGAGAGCAGAATGTGTCAGCAAGGACATTTCTCTGAAATGCTTTTCCTAGATCAGGGTGCAAGGGTCTGAGTATTGCTCCAATAAAAAGATTGATGGAGGCAGTAGATTTGCTTTGAGAGAATCTTTTCCGATTGTTTCATCATTCCTCTAATTTCCCCTACACATCTGTGTTCACATTTGGGCTCAGCCATTTACTAGCTCTGTGACCTTGGGCAAGGCACTTCGCCTCTCTGAACTTGTGTGTTTATACAGGGAGAACAGTGTTACCACAAGGGTGCTTGAGGGTTCAGTGGTATAGACTGTGAAATTCATGAGCCTTGTTATTTATCGAGACCCGCACTGGTGTGTCACTGTGGACTAAACTCCAGATTTTATTTGCATTTCACTAGTTTTCACATACTTCCATTTTCTGCTCCAGGCCCACACTGCATTAGTTGTCATGTCTCCTTGGTCTCCTCTGGTCTGCGCATTGGGCTGGATACCCGGAAATTAGAAATAAGAAAGAACATGCTCCCATCCTCTGGGAGTGACCCAGTCTAAACATCCTAAAGGCAGAGATATGTAAGTCAAGGTCAAACAGAGATCAACCCCATCTCCTGCCCACCTCCTAGAGCATCACTCACTCTCTCACCTGTTTTACTACACCGCTTTGCATTTGCATAAATATTGATTAGAGCCTCTCACTGAAATTCCTTTAGCTTCATTTGTGCATGACTTTGCTCTGATGAAGTAGTATCCTTGTTCTATGCATCCCAAGGACAGGCCTGGTGCTAGTACAGAAAGCCCTCAATGACCGTGGGGTGAGTGAGTAAGGGAATAATTGCAGAATCAGCTGAGAGCAAGGAAGGCCCTGGGGAATCAGATGCAAAAAGTGTGCTGGGTGGTGACAGAAGTGAAAGGGAGGAGAAAGAAAAGCTGTGTGGAGGTACTAGAACCAAGATTGGGGAAGGTCTCAACTTGGTCTTGACCAACCTCCTAATTTTGCCAGGGCTATCTTTGATCGTGCCCCACAGAAAATGATGGGGGAGTAGGACTTTAAATTTAGACTGCAGTTGGGGATGCTAGGTGAGTAAAATGTGGATAAAAGCAGACCTTTCCAGCATGTTCCAGGTGCATTCATTGCAGATGAAAGAGCTCGGTAAAAGATTTTGTTATGGTTAAATAAGTTATCTTCACCGGAAGGAAATGATGCAGCGAGTCTGAGTGCATTTTAGTCCTCACCCAAGGACATGTTTATTGATGAGAGAAAGAGAGAGAGAGAGAGAGAGAGAGAGAGACAATGACATGAGAGAGAAACATTGATTGGTTGTCTCCCGCATGCACCCCAACCTTTTTGTGCATAGGATGACACTCTAACCAGCTGAGCCATCTGGCCAGGGCTGAATGCATTTTTAAAGAAATTTCTTTAATGCAAGCTTGGAGAGATGAGAGAGCTGTGTGTGGGAGCCAGGGGGCTGGGCACAGGCATGTTCAGTTGGACCTGTGCACAAGGAAGCAGGCAGGGGCTCTCAGGGAGGGCTGTGGGTGTGCTTCAGGGCACATGGGGTGGTCAAGCAGGCTGCTGGCTTAAGGGACCATGGCATCGGGACTGTAGAACTGCAATAGTTCTGAGATTGAAAAAAGGCTTCAAAGAACTTTAACTAGCTTTTCATTGTGGATCTTGGAGACTGATCAAGCTGGGTGAGATTCCTGATGGCTCCACCTCCTTTGTGGCCTTGGGCATTTCAAATTCTGAGTCTGTTTCCTTGTCTGTAAATTGACAATCCTAAGAACCCTTCAGGGGTGCTGTGAGTATATGAGATGATGCATGTAGCATATGGTGCAAAGAATTGGGTACACTGTGGCTCTGGTATAGAGTCCTAGAAGTGCAAACTGAGTTATCTTACTCTAAACCTCTCCAAATGGCTCTTGTGTGAAACAAGGGCACCAGACAGACAAGATGATGTGGTTTTCTGACATTCTATTTTATTAAGAAGTGAAAGTGACTGGTGAAATTTAAGGTGAGTGTGGCATTATTATATGCCCAACTATATGCACTACTTTTCTTAAATCCTTGGTGTCAGTTTTGGAATCAGGCAGCCTGGGGTCTAATACAGATTCATCTGGGAAAACTTGAGCAGGACATTGAACTATGTTGTGTCTGTTTTCTCCTCTGTTAAGAAAACAGGCATAAAAGTAGTACCTTTTTATATGTAGTAGTGTCCTGGAGCTAAATCTTAACCAGCTGACAAGACCCTTTAATGTACATCTTTTCCCAGCTTCATGTTTCACGAGGTCATGTTGGTAGCTTGAAATCTACCAAGTATCGACACCATAGGAATTGGCAATCACTATAAACCAGGACTTTTCCCTCCATAGGATCAGTTGTAAACATTTACCAGGACACAGCTACTTACGGGACTGTTGCAACGGTTCAATGAGGGATGAATGCAAACGGCTTAGCATATTACCTAGCACATAAGTAAGTAAGTACTTATATGCATAAGCACAGCTGGATATTTGTACTTTTGTTCAATAACTTTTGCTTTAAATTGTTACTTTATTTTAAAAAATTATATTTAGTAGGGGACACAGTATTTTAAGCCTTTCCAGCCTCTTGCTTGTCTGGGGTTCCTGCCACCCCCAGCCCTACCCCATTGTATGAGCAAAATTGTTTTTGTCCTGTGATCCTGAGCACTGGCTAGAGTCTTTCTGACTGGTCTGGCTGGTCTCTTGAATGAGAAGATAACTTGGGAGTTATTCTAAGGGGCTACTTTCCAACACGAAGATCGGGAAGTAAAGAACACCTATTAAAACAACAGGAATGATGATTCAGGTGAAAAGAGAAAAAGAGAGGACAGAAACACTCAGAAATACCCTGGGCTCCGCATGTCTATTTTAAGTGACTATAAAAGTGCTTGGTGCAGAATAGGCGCTGCGTGAATATTTGTCGAATGATTAATAGATGTTGATTTTTGCTTAAGCTAGCATGTGTTTGTTTCCCCTGTTCTATATTCCAAAGAACTCTAACAAGGCACATGGATCCTATGCTTTGCCAAAATCTCAGTACTTAATGGTTAGGGAGAGCTGGCTCTACTCAATGACTTAAAAGCCCTACCCTTCCTCTGTAGGCAGCCCTGCGGAGGGCACAGGAACATGAGAAGAAGCCATCCTCTCCAAGCTCTCATTGTCTGAGTTATCTCGGTTTTAAAAAATCCATAGGTAGTAAAAGGGCTTTCCAGCTCTTGTTTTTGTGGGATTTTTAAAAATGTAATTTATAAAAAAATTTGAGGAAGGAAGTGAGGGAGAAAAGAATGACACAGTTTTAAGTAGTACCCTGGAACAGAATTTTTTTTTTAACCACAAACAATAGCTTAATTGGGAAGGGGCTTCTGCATATTTGGAGTGACCAAGGCAGTGAGATATTTGTTTCTAGGTCACTGTGAAGAATTCCGTCTTTGGTGATCTCTGAAAAACCTTCTCAATGACCTGATGTTATTTAGCTGTTCAGGGTCTCTGTTGTGAAGGTCATAAAAATATTGCCTAAGGAATGTGCTCAGAGTAAGTGGAAAGGACACCCTAGCAGGGGTGTCCAACCTTTTGGCGTCTGGGGGCCCCACTGGAAGAAGAAAAGTTGTCTTGGGCCACATATTAAATTCAATGTGACACGTAATCACAAGCAAATCTCATAATGTTTCAAGTAAATTTATGATGTTGTGTTTGGCTGCATTCACAGCCATCCTGGTCCTGCAGGTTGGACACCCTGCTGAGAATGGGGATGGCACAATCTCCGAGAGGTCAAGGCTTTTTAGGTATTTTGCAGTGAGATTGCAGTATGAAGTTCAACCTGTAAAGCATTAGGAAAGAGACCAGTACAACATTACAATATTTGCTGGAAATAAAAACACGAACACATTGCTGTGGGCTTCTACAGTGCTGCAAGTGTATTTTGTCTTGGAGATCAGCTTACATTAGTTCTCGAATCTTCCCTTCTAATTTCTTAGCGTCAGCTCCACAAAATTCAAAAATCTGTTCACAAATACACAAAGGTGAAATATTCATTGGTTTAAATATTGCAAAGATGTTAAAGCTTTTAGTTTTGTTCCTGCTTCTAAAATTATCCCCTGTTCATTTTCAACATCTACAAGATATTTTAAATATAAGTACACATTAAACATATTAAATTCATGATGTTTTCATTGTTTGGTACCTTTTCAAAACTGTTTATGCTAGTGTTTTTCCAGATTTATACAATTCTGTATAACATTCCTCTACACTAAGATCTAAAACATCTAAAGTTGTTGAAAATGAGGAAAATCAGTCATTGAAATGTCTGAGCTTTCATCCATTGGTATTAAGGGCTTGTTAACTCACAGACATGAGTTCCTGAAGTCCAATGACTTCTGATTGTCCATTCCCTGACCTTTGCCCAGGTAACAGTATTGCAATCAATTGCTTCTAAGCGGCATACTTTCCTTTCAAATTTTCACATCTCTGAATCAGGATGCTTTTCATAGCAGATGGAATATTGTATTTGGAACACTTCTCAGTAGTGTATACAATAATGGTGCATCTGTCAATGAGCATCTTGTATTTGATGAAATAGGAAAGTCAAAGACCTTACTCTTCATTATCATTTTAGTACCAGTTGTCTGAGGCAGTTGGAGAGAAGAAACAGTGGAGGAAAACTGAGGCTGCGGCTGGCTGAGGGCTTGAGTTTCCAGCGAGGGAGATTTCGGCAGCCAAAATATCGTGTTTGGACTTTGGGGCAGGGGTCGGAAAAGTTCGGACCTGACTTCCATGCTCAGCGTGCAGCAGAGAAGGAGCTACCCCCACACCGAATGATTCTGCGTCCCCGGCATTCAGTCTGGGTGCTGCTTGTGGGCGTCACGGTTCGTTCTATTCCTTTAAAGTAAACCCTTGTTTTGTGACTCTGTCTTGAGCCCATTTCACTTACCGGCTTGCCCACGAATCCACTTCTGTAGCAGCAAATTGCTCTTTTGAATCTTGAGCATAGGGTTACCTAAGTGTGGGTGCAGAATTTCATGATTTATCTGGGTTGTCTGGTTTATAGCCATCTCCTCTATAAAAAGTTCTCTTGGCCTTGGCCTTGACCACCTGGGGAGGAGGGTGTTAGGAAGAGTCTGTGAGAGTCTCTCTTGCCTAAGAGTCAGATGGCAGCTGGATGCTGGCCCTAGGCATGAAGAGAGTTTCATAATCCTCTGAGGCCAGAGCAGGTACCAAGACGAGGAGTCCTGGCAAGGACATAGGCAGGGTTTGGCCACCTGAATGACTGAACTTAACAGAGAGCAGGATAATGATACCATGCTTAGCTAAGTGACCAAAGTGCTAAGTCCATTGCTAGGAGCTAGGGACCACGATGAGGCAGCATGTCCCAGAGGCTAGGATTTGAGAGAGAGAGGGCAATGATTTTTACATTTCTTTTCACTCGGAGGCAGCAGAGCTTCCTAGACAGCTAGTCTGGTCTTAAAGGAGCTTTATCCTCTGTCTCTCACCAATGCTGGGGTGTAATGCAGGATGTGAGGGATTTTGGGCTTCCATTGCAGCCTCATTCTGTCTTTCCCCACGGGAGCTGGAAGGCAAGTGTCCCTATGTCTATAGTCCTTCTCTTGCGGCTTCTGCCTTAGGTTCCTGTCCTCTACTCTGCTTCAGGAACAGCTTGACCCCCAAGTGGAGGAAGGAACATGTAACAAATGAGCAGGAAAGAGACACTGGCAAGGAAGGGATGGGAAGTTCCCAAGGCATGTCTATTCCCCATGACCACTGCCATGTAATTCTAGACAGTCCCCTGGGCCCCCTGTGGCCTATAAGATATGTCATATATCTTTATGGGTATAACTTTAGTGGATCTGATTACGCCCATTTATTTTAGGACCTCCCCTACCACCAACGGGCATTGTGGAGCCAAGGAGAGTGTGGGGTCCCTAAAGCAAGGCTTCTCTTCTTGGAGGAGGCTGCCCCTCACACAGGGATGGCACCGGCTTGGGGAGGGGAGGGGACGAGAAATAGGAAGGTAGAGACCTGAGGCAGATTTCCAGGGAGGGCTGATTTCCATGACCATGGAGTTATGACAGGCCTATGCTGTGATACCAGGAGAGCCACCAAGGGCAGCCAGAAGCCACAAGTGCAAGAAGAGCCTTGGTGATGGTGGAATTTGATTCTTCTTCTCTTTGGATACGTTGAACCTCATACAGCTACCATTGCCTACCCTGTTACCCAAGCCAGGAAACCAAGGCCACATTAAAAAAAAAATCATATACACTCAGACAATTGCACAAATTGTAAGTTTGGAGAATTGTTACAAAAGAAAGCATATCTGCACAGCTATGTCCAGGTCAACACACAGATCTTCACCAGCACCCAAGCACCTTTTACCCAGTCATTACTCTGTGCCCAAAGGCAAGCACTAATCTGGGCTTATCATCATCAAGCAGTTCAGTATGTTTTTGAACTTTTATAAATGGAATTCTACAGTAGGTATTCTTCTGTGTCTGGCTTCTTTCACTCAACATGATGATATTTATCTGTATAAATGGCTGTACATTCATTTTTTATGTTTTTTAAAAATTATTTTCTTGCATGACTCTAAACACAATTTATCCATTTAGGTTATGAACAGTAATGCTGAGAGGGACATTCTTTCCCACATCTCCGTGGGGACATCTTTGAGGACATATGAACACTCATTTCTGTTGGGTTCTGTTGTGTCCCTGAAGGTGGGGTTACTGAGTTCAGCTTCAGTAGGAGATACCCAACAGGTTTTCAAAGTGACCGTATCAGTTCATACTCTGTCAGCAGAGCACAAGAGCTCTGGTTGCTTCACAGGCTTGGAAACCCCTGGTTCTGCCAGTCTTTTTCATGTTAGCTATTCTGGTGTCTTTAAGTGGGATTATATTTGTCACTGAACTCATCAACTCTCATCTGGATTTAAGCAACAGCTCCTAATTTGTTTCTCTACCTCCAGTCTTGTGCCCTGTAGGTCCCTTCTAACCCTTGAAACTCAAGAAACGGTTCCCCCGCCCCCTCCAAAAAAAACCACAACAGAAACAAAAAAACAAAAACAAACAAAAAAAATAACAACAGAAACCAAAACCCAAAATTCCAGGTATGCTATCCTTCTTTGTAAAATTCTTCAATGTTTCTCAGTCATCATCAAATCCAAGTTTCTTATATGAAGGCCTTGACATTGTCCTGTAAACATCTATGCTACTCCTTACCATAAACTCTGAACTCTAACAACACTTTCTAGATGAATCCATTGAACAAATACTTAATCAGTACCTACTACAAGCCAGAGAAACCAGACAAAATCCCCTCATGAAGCTCATATTACCAGAAATTTAGTAATTTCACACTATTGTTCTATTATTATCAAACAATTCCTGACGCATAACCATGCTATCTTACATCTCTTTGTTTCTTCCCAGCTTTCTCACTTGCTATTCTTAACCATCCTCAAGATTTAACTCATGATGCCTGCCCTGAAGTCTTCTCTGTGATCTCATAGTACCCTGTGCATTCCACTACTTTTTTTTAAAGGTTTTATTTATTTATTTTTAGAGGGAGGGCAAGGGAGGGGGAAAGAGAGGGAGAGAAACACCAATGTGTGGTTGCCTCTCGCGCACCTCCCACTGGGAACCTGGTCTGCAACCCAGGCACGTGCCCTGACGGGGACCCTTTGGTTCACAGGCCGGCACTCAATCCTCTGAGTCACACAAGCCAGGGCTGCACTCCTCTTTTAAAGAGAGGATTTTGTATCTTTCCTCCCTGTTAGTCTAAGGGTTGGAACTGTGCTTATCTCTTCCTCCATATTTTTAGTATCTAGCCCAGAACCTTGTACCTAGGTGCTCTATGAGTGGTTTTAGGCCTGAAGTGAGTTGAGTGAAGCTGATTTCTTGTCACTGAAGAGTGGGTCTGAGGCTCTGGGTAGTGCTAGGTCTCAGGCACTAGAAGGCACACACTTCTCATACTGTGACCTGTTTTAGTCTTTCTCTGTCTAGTTTGCCAAAACCAAAAGTTGTATTTGTGTCTCCTTGCCTAGCGCAGGCATTGCATACAGGAGCTTGATAAATGCAGTTAATGAAGGAGAAGTAGCCTACTGATAAGAGCTTATTTCATAGGTAGCTTTTTTTTTTTTTAAGAGATGATGTATGCAAGGCAACTAGCACATTCTTTCTGCCCAAAATGTTTTCTCGTTTTAACTTGAATGTTTGGCTGTGTCTCTCAAAGGCATCCTTTACTCCAAAGCATTGGAGGACAATGTTGACTTGTCTCTTCTTGATGCCTTCATTTTCCATGGACTGCTGGCACTCTGCTAATGATTGCTGAAGGCATTTATAAGCTCCAGTTCACGGAGACCATTGGGATACAGGGTGGCTGTCCATGCAAAACAGAAACACCTATGTCCAACAGTCAGTTGTTAAAAAAAGATTTTTTTTTTTACTTGGACATTTTCCAATGTACATAAAAATAGACTAATGAAGTGAACTTCCCCATTTACCTATCACCCAGCTGCAACCAGAGGCAGCTTTTTTTTTTTTTTTAATCCTCTCTAAAAGCCTATTACTATTACTGGGAAAATGCAAAGAGGCTGGAGACAGTGGCCCCTTCATAACAGAGAGACTTCTGAGAATATAAGTTAAGGAGTCTGACTAATGAGGTACTCACACAATAATTATAAAATGCCTTGGCCAGTTGATGTACAATGTGGTTGAGTGCATACTAACGTTATATTTGAACCAGCTGCATGAAAGCCCCCAAAATTTTCAGACATCTGTACTCAGTTAAAAACAATTACAACAACAATGACAAAGTCCTGAAAGCGGCAGCAACAATAACAGTACAAAAAAAATCCCAACCCACCAACCAACACAAGGCATTTTGGGGGAACCGCTGTAGAAACGTTTGCATGCACAATACAGTCTTGCAATTTGTAATAACATGATGTTCTTTTTCTTTACAAAGGGCTTATTTATTAAGACATTGAGCCTTATAAATAAGATGGAAAGGATATGTCTAATAAGAGAACTTTTAAAAGTGCCTTACTCTTCTATGGAGAGGTGGGCAGTGTTAGTTACTGTTTGTTCCTATCTTGGCTGTTTCTCCGACTCCCCCTGGACACATTCCTTCCCCAGAACCATTTGCATCACGTTGCAGGTGTTTGTACACTTCCCCTTTGACTTTCACAACACCCGAGGGCAGGCCTTGCAAATGTTCGCAGCTCAGTTAAGGTTTTCTGGAGTTGAGCAAAAAGCAAAGCAAGTAGTCAGGGCCTCTTTGAAAGAGTCTGTTTCAAATAGCTTGAATTTATATGGGTGTGAATTCAAGAACAAAGCATGTAAAAGCAATCTATTATTTATTTATTTTCCTAATCTATACTGGCCTTTTTCTCAACTCATTACAATAGTGAGATTTCAGTAAAGTAACTTACTTTCATTTTGAAACTCTGCCTACATATGTTTCTTAGAATCTTGGTGGTGCAAATGATGACTGAAGTGTTTTTCTCCTTCTGCACTAGAGATTGACACACTTTTTTGTAAAGGGGCTGATGATAATACCTACTTTAGGCTTTGCAGACCCCACGGTCTCTGGTGAAACTACTCAAATCTGCTACTATAGTGCAAACGGAGCCCCAATATTTAAACAAATGGCCATGGTCGTGTTCCAGTAACACCTTATTTACAAAAACTGGCAGAGAATTAGATTTGGCCTCTGGGCCAAGGTTTGCCAACCCTTTTTCTACACCATCAGCTGAAGTTGCTGCGGACACACATGACGCTGCCTGAGAGCGAGTGACTGACTCGGTACAAAGAAGCTTTCTGTTGAAAGGGAAAAGGGGGCGTGGCTCTGATGCGGGTGTTCATGTCAAGCCACACTGGAATAGGAAAAGTCATTTTGGACCGTGGCCAGAGGAGATGTCTTTCTACCGGAAGTATGGGATGGAACTTGAGAGTGGCTTTGGAGCCATTTCCTTCAATGGCATGTGCTCCTCATGTTTCCACTGGAAAATCTGTTCAACTCTGAAGTGCTGGGAAAATATGCGTGCTTTTTCCCTCCCTGACTTTCCTCCAAGTTGCATATCCTTCTCTGGTTTCTGTCCAAGTTCACAGGCAAGCTTATCAGTTAAACCTAGATTAAGGAAAGAGCTCACGTCTCCCTGCGTGTGTGTGGGGGGGAGATGTTCTGCTGAAGGAGAGGTCTGCTCTCCTCCCACTGTTCTTCTGAAAAGCACATCCAAAGTGGGCCTAACACCAGCTTCTAGACTGGTCTCAAAGGCTATCACCCTCTGACCTCGCTTTTGGGGATCAATAGTTTTGAAAAGCAGCAATATCACTTTCACCCAGTGAGTAAGTTTCTCTTCTGCTGCCCCAAACCGCCCATAGGTGGGTCATTTGAAGGTCAATTTTCAAGGGACAGTAGGAAGTCTGTTGACATGGGTACAAGCCATGCCCTTCAATTAGCACTACTTGGCACTTCTGCTCCTTAAGATAAAGGTGATATTTGATTTTCTACTTGGTTCCTTGTAAGAAAAGAGTTAACACAGGAGATCTGGTAGCTTACTCCTTGCATGTCTCCAAGAGAACCATGATAGAACTTTCACCAATGCCCCAGGAAATGTGGCCCTCTGAGTGTTCTTTGTGTTAGTGATTGATGATTTTATTATACAAGGTCTGTCTGGAAAAAGCCCAGCCACTGTTAATATAATGAGAATGGTTTGTGCAACATCAGTGTAACCTGGCAACCAAGGAGAGTGGACGGGAACACGCATGCAAGAACAATGACGACTTCACTGTATTAGTCAGTGGGGGTGGTAGACACCATTGAGTGAGCATGTGTACTGTGTGGCTATTGCATTCAAAATGAGTGAGTAGGGCAACGATTCTGCAACAAATTTTCCGTGAATCTTGAACATTCCCTTGTGGAAACTATTTGGATGATTCGGAAGGCCACAGCTATAGACAGCTGGTGATTGGCAGCTTAACCACGACAATGCACCTGCTCATGCAGAGTTTTTTGGCAAAACATCAAGTCACCCAGTTGACTCAGCTCATCTACAGGCCAGATTTGGCATCCCGTCACTTCTGACTTTTCCCAAAGTTAAAATCACCTTTGAAAGGGAAGAGACTGCAGACCATCCATGAGATTCAGGAAAATATGATGGGGTAGCTGACGGTGACAGGAAGAACTGTGTGAGGTCCCAAGGTGCCTACTTTGAAGGGGACTGAGGCATCATTGTCCTATGTACACTGTTTCTTGTATCTTCTTCAATAAATTTCTCTATTTTTCATATTACATGGCTGGATACCTTCTGGGCAGACCTCATATATACTTGAAGTGAAGGGCCACTACACATGGTTTGTCAAGTTGCTTTGTGTAAACATCAATATTGACCATGTGTACCTGGCTTTGTTTTGAGGGTCCTGAGTTTCCACCGTCATGGCTAGTTATGTAGCAATGGTTGCCTAGCATGATATGTCTGTGTGACCAGTCCCCACATAAAATCCTTAGGCCCTGAGACTCAAAAGGGTATCCTTAAGGTAGAGACATTCTATACATGTCCATAAAGTTCATTGCTAGAGAATTTTTGTGTGTTCTTGGACATGAAAGAACATCAGAAGTCTGGGATAAACCTTTCCGGACTCCATCAATGCATATCTTTTTCCTGCTGCTTTTACTCTGTATCCTTTGCTGTGATAAAACTTAGCTATGAGTACAAACTGCCATTGAGTCTTGTAGGTCTTTCTGGAGGATCATCCATTTTTCGACTATCTAAAATTTAGAGAAGAATGGGGCTGGGACTAGGGTGTAAATTGAAGGGGTGCCAGAAACTCAGGATTCAAGGTAAATAATATTTTAACACATATTTTAAAAAGTATTAAAGATTAATGCAAAGACCCAGAATCAACACAACATCAAAAATTCAAGTAAAGACAGGTTCCTTCTACCTTCTACCTGCAATATCCTGCCTCACTTGCCTCACCCTAACCCCTGCCCTGGAGAAAAGAGGGGCACGAGTGATTACCGCCTTTCAGTTGCTAAAGCTAAAAGCAGCACCTTTGGCAAGGGTGCTAAAGGTTGCTAAATGACGATAAATGGTTGCTGCACTTGCCCTCCATCTCAATCAGTTCTAGCGTCCTCCAGTCAAGTAATCTTTGCCAGTGTATCAGCTGCTATGAAACCCCTTTTAGGGATCTGCACCATTTGATACCCTGAAGCCCATGTGAGAGTTCTTATTTTCCCTTCTCATGCAGAACCCTTCTGTGCCTAAAGCAATCCTTAATAGGCTGCATGGCAGTGGGTAGGTAATTCCTCCATGCTAGCGTGGCTTGCCTTAAATGGATATTGTAGTTATTCAAAGAGCTTTAGAGATTTCTCCTAACCGTTATTTCTAAACTTCTATTTATTTCTAAATTTTCAGGAAGATAGGTACACAGGTAGATCCTGGGGCTCCCTGGCAGCTATATTTTGCAGAATGTGCCAAGTCCAGTGCTAGGGCCCTGTACATACATTTTCATGACAATCATTCAAATACACGTGATATAGTCTCTATTTTGCAGAGCAGGTAACTGAGCCTCAAGGTGGTTAAAACACATTTCCAAGGTCACCCACTAATAGCAGGCAGAGCTGGGGTCCAATCGATGACTGTTTGACTCCAGAGATGGCAGAAATGAGCTGTAGACACTATTTTTAGAAGGGGGGTCAAACACTATTTTTTATGAACCAGAAAAGCGAGTATTCAGGAGGGTGATTTTTCAGGTACTGCCACCTTCCTCACTTCCCAATTGTCTCACCTATTATCCCTGCCTGACCCTTGAGGACACCGAGTTTGTGACCCCTGCTTCCAAAACTGTCTTCTTTTTGGTACACAGTGTTGCTTCTTACATGGAATTCTTTTTACCTCTGTGCCTGTGTCAAGGAGGTGCTTGCTAGAAATGACGTCTATGACTTCAGCAAGAGCCCTGTGCTCCACGAGCATGAAAGCAAAGTTTCCTCCCACTTAATGTGAGAGCTCAGTTCTTTTTCTGAATTATTCATTTGGAACAATCCATTCATTACTATCTAAGTACCTGTATCCCGTCACTCTTATGAGAGGACTGAAGTGCATTTTATTCTATCAAAGAATGAAAGGTGGAACCTACCTTTGACCGTGGCCCATATTTAAGCAGTTAGCCAAGACTTGCTATGTCTTTGTTACCCTCCCTTCCCCTACTCCATGGATATACACCAGCTCTGATGTGGAACCAAAGGTATTAACCAAGGGGATCTCTTGACTGGCTTCAGAAGCTCATTCAATACCCTAGTATTATATGTACATCTCAGTCTATGTGCACATGTGCATTTTGCTAGAGAGAGCTTATAGTCTTCATTGGCTTTTAGGAGGGTCTATAAACCAAATTTATGAACTACTTATAATAGAATACAGTATAATATTCTGGTTACAAAAGCCAGCCAAGGTTTTGAATGCCCCACCCGGAAGATACCACAGGAATGCACTATTTTTTTTAAACCACAATTAATCTTACTGGAACATAATGTGATGTCTCAGATGAAAGTACTTAAGAAATATAGCAGGAAGGAACAAACCCACCTTATTTATTAGCTGTAACTGGCTTTGGCTGTCCTACGTCCTAAAACTGTGAGACGATGACAGCTGTTGTATACAGGGCATCACTGCCAGATGTTTATCCAAATTCTGGATGAAAACTTCTAGCACCAAGGAATGCCCATCGTACATTATGCCCTAGGTCATTGTTATACAGCTTCATTTGTTTTAGCTTTTTATTCCGTTTATATTCTACGTATCTTGAAAATATTTGAAATGAACTAGAAACAAGAGCAAGACAGCATAACAGAACCTTGAAAGGATGATGCCGCATGGGGTTGGTAGTCAGGAAACGCCTGAAAACTGGCTAAGGGGGGTGCCAGCGTCTGAGCAGCAGAGGCAATCCTGAGATTCTTGGAAGCAATGGCAAAGAGGAACCCAAGGGACTCCCTAAGTCTTCTGACTGACTGCAAGGGACCAAATCATATTTTCAAGGGAGGCAAAGACTCTCCAAAGTCTGTACGAGGAGGAATTACCATGAGGCTTTTTGTACAACGTGCATTTGAAAAAGACCTTAATAGACGGTGACTTTTCGCTGGTGAATGGAGGCCTGGAGCAGAACAGGAAGAATTCAATCAAGACGCGGTAGGCCAATGGATTTAGAAAGGAGAAAGCTCCGTTATTTCTTAGATAGATGAGAAGAAGATGATAAAAGGTGACACAAAGCATTTGACAGGTAGATGGGGGAGGTCGAGGGTGCATATGTTAAATAGCTTCAATTTTCAAGTTAAAACTCAAGAGAAGGAATAGGTAGTTTTATTTTTTCTTTTGTAAAATATTATTCAAATCTATTGCCCAAGTATTGTTAAAACTTGGATACATTTGTATGGGAATTTCATCATATCCTTTTTTTTTTTTTGTAAGATTCTTTTTGAATGGTTCTGCCCCAATAGAGATCGATAATAGTGAGGTAGTTTTTATGGATTTGGACACCTCAAGTGGTCTGAATGGGGAAATTTATAATAATTAATGCATTTTTAAACTCCTTGTCAATATGTAAAGTTCAGAACTAATAATTACATTTCTAAGTATTAAAAATAAATGCAGTTGTGTAATCCATCCAGGAGACTCCCGTCTTTTTTTAGACTCTGATGCTTCTATAATCTATTTCAACTTTGCCATTTTATCATGGAAACATACCTTTTGGGTTTGCTTGAACATCTGAAATGCAGGTATTACTCTGATGTGACAAGTTTGGGCCAACTCCTGGGAAAGAAACGAAATGGCACAAACTTACACTTTTGGTATCCTCTCTCTGTACCAAGCATGGAACTTGGTGACATCTCAGGAGGCCTGTCTAAAAGCTCAAGGACACCTGACATTTTTAAGATTCTCCTGCGAAGAACTTTCTAACATATCTTCAAAGCCTCCAGGGGTTTTACAGTAGAAAATGTTCCCAGCATTCCTGAGCTTTCTCATCCCAGAGCTCGAGAAGAGGGGTGAGGGATGGAGGTCGAAACAGGATAAATTGAATGACTAAATGAGCTCTAAAAGAGCTGGAAAAGATTGTGGATGGGCCTAGTAGAACCCAAGATGGAGAGAGATTATTGGGGGGAAAAAGGAAGAAAGGAAGAGTAAAGGTATCCTTATAACTTGCACTTCTTATACTTGAAATATGGAGTGATTTAATGGTCTAGCATTTTAAGTAAGGCTTACATGTTTCTTTTTCTTTTTTAGCCTACTCCTCTTCATTGCCCATCTTTGTAAAAAAATTTGGAGCAAAAAAGCCAAGGAAAATGTCAACATTTCAGTTGTTTTCATCCATTACAATCTGCTTTCAATGGCAGTTTTTGTTTATCTTGTATAGGACTAAAAGAAAATTAACTACCCACAGGATCAACAGAACTGGGCTTTTCTCTATAACACAGGTATCACTCATGGCACTAAAACCCTGCCACGCATATGCACACACAGATATTAAATCATAATTTTCATGATAACAGCAATGACAACAACAAATAAATAAATAGCTATCCAGAAAGAAAATTGTGCACTTTGTTTAACCTTAAAAGACGAAGAGCTATAATTAAAAAGGCAAACAATAATGTGTTAGTGAAGATGTGGCGAGATCAAATGCTCATACATTGCTGGTGGGAATGCAAAATGGCACAGCCACTTTGGACAATGGTTTGTCAGGTACTTACAAAGTCAAACCGGGACTAACCATGTGACCCAACAATTCCACTCCTAGATGTATACCCATAATAAAAGAAAACATAGTGAAGAGCAGAATGGGCAAATCACGCATCTTTTTGTAATTCTAAAGCTCAAATTCTGATGTATGAATAGGCCACTAGTTATTGTTAGTTACTTTTCCTCATTATAAATAAAACAAATGTTAGGAAGAATAATTTCGTAAGCACACTGTGTATATAATAAGGCACAATTTGAAGACCTGCGGCTGATTATTTTTGGCAGATGGGGTGAGAAAGAAAGTCTCTAGGGGCATGAAAGAAGGATTTCCTGGACTTTCTTGTGATGTTTAAAAGAAATCCTACCTCTCCAAAAAAACAGATACAGCAAGAGGAAAGTAAGGTAGATTAAAATATCTGTAATGCGCTGAGTTAGAAATTGATTAATAATCTATCACAGGGTGAATTCATTTTTCATCATGAGCCCAACGCCAGCTGAGCGGTACTGTCTGCCTCCAGCGACTCCGCTGAGCGGGCTTCTGGGGCGGAGTCCTGACAAGCGGTGAAGAGCGTAGGGATTGGTTAGTGAAGCCTGCCTTTGTATGGGGGGGAGGGGCAGCAGGAGAGCCGCATTTTTGCTGTTTTTAAAAAACTTGTTTTGCAAGGAGTACAAAACACACTAGAGCATATGGGGGAGTTTACAACACTTTATCACAAAGAACAGCGAAATTCTGCTTGACTTTAAATTGACTATAATCACTCACTGAGACAGAGCTCTCAATGAAGTTACATTCAGATTTTATGTGTCTGTGTAG
>PVJD01009022.1:53885-67000 GCA_004026545.1 Mormoops blainvillei
CGCCAGCTCCACAGGTAATGCTGACACCATAGGATAACAGTGAGTCAACACAGGTGACTGTGTTATTCACGCAGCTTTTCTTAATGCAGATTCGATCCAAATCTGTAATAACCTAATAACACTATTAATCACTCATAAACAATCAGTAATAACATCACACAAGAGAACTGAGGGATAATGACCCCGAGTCCCAAGAGCCCAGGTCAGAATCTGGGTCCAGGAGGCAGTGGGTCAGCATCTTGCAAGGCAGAGTGTCTGCGGCGGATCCAGAGTCAGCTAGAGCAGGGTTGATCAGAGAGGCAGCGTGCCATTTTCTTCCTCTTACCTGTCTCCGCTGTATGTTTGGAGGCCTTTGCTTTCATGTTGTTGTACGATGTAATGCTGCATCAGCCTTTGATGAACACATGTTGTCTTTTGCCACCTCCGTAGGCACATGCTGATTATATCGCTCCACTGCGCATGCTCTGAGAGTGTGGCGTTAAGCGCATGGATAAGCGCATGCTGTCTACCACACTGTACGGCAGTGCTCCAGGGGTTGCACTATCCCTCTGAGTCATTGTTCCACTGCACATGTTTTAAATATGGCTTCTTAGTTGACAGGACGGACGCCATCTTAGTTCAATCCTGCGCTCTGCATTCTGGAAAAATTCTGGGCAGCTTCTGTGACAATGGTGTTAGTGAATGGTTGGGGGAGGGGATAGTGGACACAGCAGCAGCAACAGCCTGTAACTGTCAGCTCCTGCCTTTGTTTTGTTTTGTTTTTTCCAGACAGCTGTGTTCATACTTAAAGGACACTTAATAGCATATTGATTTGTTTGCTTTAACATCATATTTCAAGCATATCCAGCGACCTATTTTAAATGGGACCTCTCTCTGACCGTGGCGTAAGGCAGGGGTCCCCAGCCCCCTGGGCTGCGGAGCGCACAGATCTGTGGCTTGTTAGGGACGGGGCTGCCCAGCCGAGGCGAGCAGCGGGAGTGATGCTTCACTGGCATTGCCGTCTGAGCTCTGCCTCCTGAGCTCCACCTCCTGTCCCCACCCCTGTGGAAAACCTATCTTCCACCGAACCAGTCCCTGGCGCCAAAAAGGTTGGGGACCACTGGTTTAAGGTATGCTGAATCTGGCCGAGGGGAGACAGTAAGAGATGGAGCTGTCGCTGAGGGCCACGCCCACGGTGGAGCGGGGTGCGCAGTGGAGACATGCCCAGCCCTTTTGCAGGGTTCTTTCCAGTTGTTTGTCCACAGATTGTGACCGAGGTGGAAATTCCTTCTTTAGAGGCTCATTAAGATGATGACATTGGGGGACAATTCTTAGATAATAGCCACAAAGGCCTTTGGAGTTTTAGAGTACTTTTCAGATAAAAAAAGCTGTTGATTTTGATTGGCAGCATCTTGATGCCTGGTGGGACAATGGTGTCACCCAAGAATTCCAGGGTAATTGACTTGCACTTTTCAAGTTTGAAGATATATGGATGTTTCCCTGTAGGAGTCACGGGGATGGGTTTGACCTATGTGGACACCTAATTCCCAGGATGAGTTCTATTTATGAAGTTTCAGAGCCTCCCAAGTCTGTCAGGAAACGCACAGGTATGTGGCAATTTTCAGCTTTCTATCAAGTAGTAGCCAGAAGACATGGTAGAGAGATGATTCTTTGCTTGGCTGGTGTTCTCTTATGGGCATTACCTTCCTGCACTATCCCCACTCCATCCACCTAGGACCTCTCTCCCCAGCCCCTAACAATAGCTCTTCCTTCCGCTGTTATTCCTCATATATAATGTTACTTTTTGGTCACCTATTCTGTTGATCTTAACTCTAAAATGTCTCCTGAATTCTGTATTCCCTTTTTTTCTCCAGAAACCACCAAGTCTCCAAAATTGAGATTACTTTTCACCTTGGGTTACTATTTATCTTGGGTTACTTGCCTTCAGTCTTTCCAGCCCATTCTTAAACAACACTGCCCAAAGTATTTTCTAAAACCCACATTCAATCATGGCAAAACCCTTTTTAAAATTCTTCAGACTGTATAGAGCTTAAGGTATTACACAAAGTCCCTCTCGATCTAGCCTCAGCTTTTTGAAGCTCCTTTGTGTACCATGTAAGTTAGCTTCAAAGACTACCTGCTTTTCCATGATCGCAACATGCAATTTCTCACCAAATTTATAACCTTTCCTTTTCCAGAAATGCTCTTTCTGGGGTTCTATGCCTGGTGATCCTCTCAGCCCAGGGTCAGCAAACTATGCCCTGTAAACGAAAGCCAGCTCACCACCTGGTCTTATAAATAACATTTTATTGGAACACAGATTATCCATACATTTGTGTATTGTCATTGGCTGCTTTTGTGCTACAACAGCAAGCTGAGTAGTTATGACAGAAACCATATGGCCCACAAACCTGGAAAAATTGATTTTCTAGTGTTTTACAGAAAAAGTTTACAACTCTTGCTCTTAAGTCATCAAATAGGACTGTGGAATTTACTTAAGACTTAAAGTTTTAAATTACCCTTAAGAACCACATTTTCTTATAATTCACCTTGTTCTTGTTGCAATGTATCTTTTAGCAGAGATGCTATGGGCTGTAAACTTACAGTTTTCAAGTGCCTAAAATGTCTTGCATTCTTCTTCCTCCTTGAGTAATGGTTTATCTAGCTAACTTCTATTCCACCTTCCTTCAGAGCCTAGAAAGGACAAAAGGTGAAGATTCCTTGGACTCCCTTGCAGCTAGAGTTCCGGATGCAAATTGGTTTTACCAGCGAAATGCATGCAGATGAGACTTGGAAGGCAGCAGAAGACAGAAGGTGCTTTCTGTTTGTTTTCGGATGTTCTTGCTAGAAAGCGAGACTGTGGGCATCAGAAGATAGTTGTGCTGGAGGCGACGGCAGCCGCCAGACTCAGGGACCCAGAGTCACACATCAGCTTCCTGCTGTCCAGAGGCAGCGATGGCAGCAGTAGCTTCCTGGCTCCCCGATTGCTGCTCTGTTTTTTTTTAGTGATGGCCCCCATCTTCCCACACTTCTGATTACGGCGAAGTTAGAACCCCTATAGGTGAGCCTGTGGTGTTCCGAAAGAGTTGTCACGGCGTGCCAGTCCAGAGCCCATTCATCCAGTCTTTCAGTGATTTTATAAGGCTAAATTCCTTGTGTTAAAATCCCTTTCTGTCTAATCTGGTTTCTGTTTCCTGCATTGATCTCTGATTGATAAAGTGACCTAGAGGAAGTAAAGCCTTTTCTCCAACCCCCTTGCACACTATGAGCGTTTAAAAATTACACAAAGAACACACGAATACTTCCTCTTGCAAAATTTCAAACATTACAAGAAAAACAGAGCAAAACATGACTTTTTCAATTCACAATCTTCCCTCAGTTTTTACTCCCTTTCACAGAAAAAACCTTGTTTGATATGCATCCTCTGCGCCTTTTTTCTGCATATATGTATATATATATGTATTTATATACACACACATATACATATATAGTTACATATACATACATACATACATACATGTGTCTCTGTTTTACATAAATGGAACCATACTGTATAAGTTTTCTTATATTGGGCTCTTTATACTTAATACTATGTTATCTTCAAGACATATGAGTCTACTTGATTCTTTTCAACATCTGAACAGTATTTCACAGAGTGGATGCACCAAAATTTACTTAAAAACTATGCATTAGTAGGATTCCAAGAGAAAACAGATGGCACATTCCAATGAGGATAATTCAAGGAGGTTTATCCCCACAGGGCTACCTGTTACTTACAATAAAGTCAAGAATGAGGTAGGAGAGGGTACCATGGCTTAGGTTGCATTGTAGTTTGTGAAATGCCTCCATTTGGCTGTTGGAATTTGATCAGCTTTGACTCTGTCACATGTGTCTATATTTATACCCCTGAAGCAGAACTTTAGAGATCCCCATAAAGTTTTGAGTGTCAGAATAGAGGGGCCTGTCAGATATTACAGTGCTGCACCTGGATATTCCAAGAATCTTAGGCACAGAATGGATGTTCATTTGTCATGTATCCAATTTCTCTATTTGGATCTAAGTTTATTTGACATTAAATGTCAAAGGTTGTGACTGTGGATAGAATTCAGGTCGATTCAAGACTGCAAGTCAAAAAAGTTGAAGTGTTAGAAACCTCACTGGAAATTAACCAGATTATTTTTACCTGTGTAGAGAAATGAAAACTTGTTTACATACAAAGAACTAGATTTCACAAACTTGAGTATAAATGCGAAACTTCTGCACTTAAGGAGAAATGAAAAGAAAATTCCCTGAAGTTTTTTTCTGCAGCATGTTATACTGAAAATTAAAAAGTAAAATGGTGAGAACTTTAAAAATGAGGCAACAGAAAAATTAAATAGATTAAATAGATTTAAAAAATTGTATAGACATTAAAATTAAAATCTGAAGACCTACAAAAATCTGAACAAATGTATATGTGGAAAAAATCTGAATAGAAATATGTGATTATATTCTACTAAGTAGAATATTTTACTAAAATATTTTATAAAGTAGATCAAAGGTACAAAAGGATTACGTAAGAGATATGATTTGTTCTGATGATAGGGTTGAGGAATTGGGGGTAGTTTATTCTTTTATATTCTAGTTAAAAACAAGTATCATGTTTATCTGGAATCTATTCCAATATTTAGAAGTTCTGAACTCAGGAACTTTGGTAAAATGTCTTTGTTCCCAATAATTCATTCACTTGTACCGTTGTCCTCTTTTGAATATCGTGATGTTCCTTGCAGAATTATCCATAGACAAGTAGCCTTCATCTTCCGGTGCGTGTACTAATTAATTTGATCTTGGTATATTATCTCCAGGCTAATCCAGATGTTTCAAAAACTATGATCCCATAATGACTCATAAGTGCCAAACTTTTAAGATTTTCCATGAAAAATATTTGGGGACTTCAAATTCCTTCTAAAACTGTCAGCCAGAGACTGATAACACTTACATGAACAACAGGATAAATCGTTTTGCAAGGACCACACCATTTTGCTGAAAATTCAACCACCACAAGCTTGCATCCAGCAGTTTTCAAAAATGTCCTGAATTCATCCTGAAACCAGAACATAAATGAGGAAATGTGCATAATCACTGAAACTCATAGTTTTGCAAAGAATAAAATGACAGATTAGCTCTTCCCAACTTTACCCAGGTTCCCCGTCTCATTGTTCTCCAGGTGGCCCAAACTTTCCCAAATGTCCGTGAGGTCATATGTATTTATCTTTTAAGTACATGTAAGTGACAATAAACCACCAACCCCAAATTAGGAGCCTAGATACCAAATGATTGTTGGTAAAGGTTGTTTACCTGTGGGGAGAAACTGAGATTAGCTAGTGAGAGATGAGGGGTGGAGGCTGTTTAACGTGAACATCTGTATTTGAGTTTTCAAACAAGGGCCTAAACATGCATAAATAGGGACATTTAAAAGAACAAATCTAACACCATGAATCACTTGTTTTGTTTAATTTTGGGGAAGCAATCATTATTAAAGCTATCATCGAAACCATACATTTAAGGATTTGACATGCTTCCTGATGAATGCCTTAGGTGAATTTTCCATCAACGGTCCATATCATCTAAGTAAAATAAGGCTTCCCTTCTTTACTTATCCATATTTGCTTGCTTTATCAACAGCAACTATAGGTACATGGTTTATCTCCCTAAGAAGCCCCTACAGAACTCACTCCGGCTCACTCCTGTGCCTCCGTGGACCCCAACTGGCACATGGTAAGTGATCATGGAATGTCTAGTTAATGAATGAAAGATTTGCTAATATCTAGTGTCCTGGCCAACATTTATTTTTCCTTTTCTGATTCGAATTGTAATAATAGTAGTTAACTTACTCTGCACCTGGTATTTCTCCCTTAGCCTTTAAAACCACACTATGGGGTGGGTATTATTAGCATTAACTCCATTTCACTGATGAAAAAAATGAAAATGGATTAATTTTTTCATGGTCAACCAGCTGGTGAGTGGTGTATTGGGACTGTTTACCTCGGCAGCCTGGCTCCAGGGTCCCTTTTCTTTAACTGCTACACAAAGTCTCTCCAAAGTTCTTCATAGCAGTGGGGCTCAATCTCCCTCTCATGGGCCCTAATTGTATCATGTGCTCATCCCTGGACCAATCATTAAGATGAGGGGAATGTGATCACCAATTGGATTAAGTCAAGCAGGGCCTACCCCTGGAATTAGGGAAGTGGTTAATTACATACAAATGCACATTGCTCTCTACCAGGGAACTCTTGACATGTACATTGCCATTTGGTTTAGTTTCAAGCAGGTGAAACTGAAGGCTCAAAAAAGATATACTCCGTTGCTTTACCAATTTTCCTCTAGGACAGTGATTTTCAACCAGTGTGCCACCAGAATTTTTAAAACATGCAATATTTTAGTCAGGGGCACTGGCCTTTTTGTCCTTAGATTGTCAGATAAAAAAATGACAACAGCCAACACGACAATAGCCGTCCAGTGTGAACGAATCAAAATCACACCTATTTTTGTCAGATGAGCAAAAAATATATTTTTTGGTGCGCCGCAGAATTTTAGTGACTAGTTTCTGTGAGCCAGGTGACGACAAAGGCTGAAAATCGTTGCTCTAGGAGATGAGGCGATTAACTTTGCAGAGAGCCACACCAAGCCCCTGCTTCTCAACACCCGCCACCTTTCAGCAGTTGTTAGAGTATAAATCGGCCTGGTTGGGCCGATGAATCTGACTCGGCTAAGTTCCCTGCAGGGAATACCCCCGTAGTACGTGTACTGATTCGATAAGCACCTGTTGGGGCCTGCTCTATGCCAGCTACTGGACACATCGCTAGGACACAGCTGTGGACAGAAAAACAGACAGAACGTTCCCTGCCTTCATGGAGCTTATATTTTAGAGGGATAACTGATGGTAAGATCGATGGTAAGATCAATAGGGAAAACATGTAGTGTGTTAGTGGTCATTGCTAATAAAGAAAAAAAGAAGAAAAATAAAGGCGGGAGAAAGGACAGAAGCTGGATTACAGCTGTAGTCTGGGTGGCCAATGTCCATCTCAGGGAGCAGGAGGATTCGACTACAGACATGGAGGGGGCCTCGGGAGAGGTCTCTGAGGAGGACATGCAGGGGGCTTCTCGGGGGTGGGAAGGCTTCTCAGGGGTGGGCTCTACTGTGAGATTCTCAGAAAATTTTAAAAAGAAGCATTAAAAGCATTGGAGAATGTGTGCTATTTTGAAACATTTGCTTAAATCAGTGATTTGCAACCTTTCTCATCTCATGGCACACATAAACTAATTACCAAAATTCTGCGGCGCACCAAAAATTTTATTTTTTGCCTACCTGACAAAAAAATAAACATCATTTTGATTCGTTCACACTGGGAGGCTATTGCTGTGTTGGCTGTTGTCATTTTTTAATTTGACAATCTAAGGGAAAAGAGGTCAGTGCCCCTGACTAAATGTTTTAAAAATCCTTGTAGCATACCAGGGCGCTATGGCATGCTGGTTGAACACCTCTGGCTTCTATCAAGGTTACATGGAATCCTTCCTTTCATTCTAGTCTCCATTTTGTGACCTTCTGTAGAGTCACATTTAGGGAAAATGTCAAAAGTCCAAATCCCATGGAGCTAGAAACCCAGGCCTGTGCCCTCCCTACTTTGGCCCGGCTCCTGGTCCTCCTAGAATGAAGCCTGGGTTCTAATGCCCACTCCACCCTTAAATGAGGCAGGACCTTAGCTTCACTTTTGGGGACAATTTTCTTCTTCATAAACAAAGAATTATCCCTGGCCTATCTCTGTATTTAGATTTGTTGTGGTGGTAACATTGGGCAATGGATAGCAAGTGGCTTTATAAAATCCCACTAAGGAACTGTTGATACTACTGGCCATCATTTTTCCTACCCCACTCATAGGCGTGTCTCTTCTGTTCCCTTTCCCAGAATAAAACAACTATGTGGGCTCCTTGATGTCTGTAGAATTTCCCTTAGTTCAGGTAGACTCTATGGGATCGTGGGATCAGGGACAGAATGGGATTTGTCAGGAGCTGACCTGGACCCAGGGAGAGTCTGAGTAAGAAATGAGCATCAGGGAGGAACAAAACCCTTTTTGATTGATTTGCCCTTGACTACTCTGTCAGGGGTGTCCAACCTTTTGGCATCTCTGGGCCACACTGGAGGAAGAGTTGTCTTGCGTGGCCACTCATTAAATACATTGTGACATGTAATCACACACAAAAAATCTCATCATGTTTTATGTAAATTTATGATTTTGTGTTGGGTCACATTCACAGCCATCCTAAGCGACATGCGGCCTGTGGGCCGCAGGTGGGCATCCATGCTAGATAGTGCCATCCTCAAGTTACAGCACAAAGGGCAAGAATGTTAAAATCGTGCCTTGCTACAAAGCAATGAAGGAATCCTGGGAGGAGAAAATAATTCTTAAAGTTGACCACATCTGTTCTCAAGTTGGTCTCTTTGGAAATATTCAATGAAGCCAAATATATACTTGCCTCATTTTTAATAATCTGCATCATGATTTACACCCAGAAACTGCTGACAAAATTCACTTGTTGGTTGCGTTGGCTCACTGTAGCTGTCGTTTATCCATCACAGGGTCTTAGCTGGAATATACGGATAATTTCTCTATGACATCATTCAACATGACATCTCAGAACCTAGAACTTTGGCAGACTTGGAGTTAATTTCATTTTTATGCCACAACTATTAGTTGACGGATGGTCAGGCAAGAACATCCAACTTTGGAATCAATATCTCTGCTTTTGACCTCCGGTCACCTGTTTCCACGCACCCCTCTCCTTTCCTCAGCCCTGCAGCCACCCAGTGAGGAATAAGCAAGATATTAGTAATAGATGAAATTTATTTTCATTTGGGACTTTGAAAGGATTATTTTACAGTCAAGGAAAGTACTAATACCTTAATCCTGTAATAGGTTTCCTGTGAATTTGGTTTTGAGTCATGGATTCCCTAAACTTTATTTTGCTCTATTTATTTAAGAGGTAAAGGAACTTCACTTTTGTGCACTGGATCAGGGGTTGGAAAGTTTTTCTGGAAAGGGCCCAATAATAGCTGAGGTTCTATAGACTGTATTTCTTTGTTACATATTCTTTGTTTTCACGGTCTTTTAAAAAATCATTCTTAATTTACAAAAACAGCCGCAGTTTGCCGAACTCTGTACAGGATGGTTTGTCATTTTCTGAATTTAGTGTAATAAACACACCCTCCCCAATGGTCAACATTCCCCAAATCTTCTTCAGAGCAACAAAAAATGACAACAACAAAATGAGAAATGGCAGATTTCTGTCTTAAAGCAAAAACAGCCAAATCCTTCTTTCTGGTTTTCCCATCCAGTCAGGTCTCCCAGGATGAACTCACTGCCTCTCCTTTTTGTGTGCATTAGATAAAATATTGTATAAAGTATGACTATGTCTTGTACAGCCACAGATCAGGTGGGTTTTTGTAGCGAATATCTGTCCGTTGCCTCCCTGCACTCAAGAGGAAATGGAGGAACACTTTCCATTGAAAACATGGTAACTTTTCTATGGGCAAATCTACCACCCCTCCATTTTATAGCAGCTAAGCATCTGGAATGGGATTAGCATAGCCCTAAAACCAGAGTTAGACCCTGATTACCTTAACCGAACCCCCAATCCTATCTTCAGGCTAGAAAGCAGGAAAGCCAGAGAGAGCAATTCCTAGCACTTATGACAGGGTTACTAAAACGTTCTCTTACTCTACCTGGATAGAAACAAGAAGATGCTGGCTGGCAGCTACTATAGAAAACACACGGGAACCCAATCTTTGTTTCAGGCCAGTGTTTCAGAAACCAGTGGGGAGACGGAGAGGAAATCTGGGTTTTTGGTAATACCTTGGTCTACTAGATTAAGTAGTGCCAGAAACTCAATCGAAGCCTGGTGTTTTCCTTTCCACAGGCAGTGAATGCCTTTATAGTCTAAATTGGGTTAAGTTGGCATTTCTGATACTTACCTGGAAACCATGCAGATATAATACTGTTGAAATTTCTCTACTTCTGTCTAATTGCAAGAACTATGACTTCACACCATTACTGGCGTTCAAAAATTTCTCACAGAAGATCCACAATCGTAGAGCAAAATCTAACTTCGGGATCGAGGGAGTTAATTTCTGGCTTCTAATATGTCCAGACTCAAAATATTCACTCATCCTCTGAAATACTCACTTACCAACTGGCATTCCTGTGACCTAAATTAGCTTCCAAACCTCCCTGACTGCCTAATGTTTATCAAGGGAAACCAGGGAAGGAAACTGAGGCTTGGATTCGCAAATGTTATTTTTCCACTTCATGCTTTGAGAGAGGCACTAAACGTGGACGGAACAATTGGTTTCAAATCTGAGTGTTGCTATTGTGTGAGATCTTGAGCAAGTTATTGCTTGTCTGAGCTCCTATTTCCTAATCTGGGAAATGGGGATCCTGCTTACCTCACAGGGGTACGGTGGGAATGAACAGACATGTAGAACTGTAGTTAAGGGCGTACAACTCCCCACCTGACCCAGCAAAGGCATGCACGCTTTCCATTCTGACTTTCCAAGTTCATATTTCAGAAGGGGCTTTCTTAACTCGGAGAGAATAGAAAGCGAACAGCAATTCAATGTGTCCCCTTCTGGGCTGGCGGAACACTAAAAAGCAGAAGAAACACAGGTTGCAACTTAATTGTCCACGAGCTTTGGAGGGCACACTCTGTTGGCTGTACCATAGTGCTGGCCAACATTTATAAACTGGAATATTTTAAGAATAAACAAGGCCTCTTACTCATCTTGAAAGAAGTTGTAAGATTTGGCAACATGGAACCTAGAGTCCTGTATTGCATGAGCACTGTCAGGAGGACAGAGAGTGGCTCCCCTCTGGAGATGGCATGCTCTGTCCAGTTGACCCGATCCCTACTGCCTCTTATTACTTTAAGAACTCAAGGTGGAGTGGCAAGGTGCCATTTTTGTTGTGGGTGTGTAGCTATTTTCCATCTGCTAAAATAACAGGTGTTTGAAGTATTTCTAATGCGGTTGTCCACTGTCTGCTTTAGTCTTTTTTCTTTCCCTCTGTGTGCTGTCTTTATTTACATGACCTACCTGGCTCCTACCAACCTTTGAGTTTGAGCTCCCTGATTTTGATACTTCTACCATCACAGCCAGGAATTTTATTGATACCATATATATATCCCTTCCTTTTCTCTTCTCTCCTTTTCATCCAGGAAGGACAGATGGACACTGACACATATTAGATATCATCCAAGCCCCAAGTTGAGAACCACTGTGAAGGAGTGTGGGCTTGGTTCCTGGCATCCCTTTCATTCATGTTAACTTACAAGTTAAGTACCCAGTTAGTTAAGGTGATTGGGTCCCCTCCACCGATGAGATGATCGAGATACAACAAGTTGGGATAATTTATCCTGGCTAGAAGTCATTTAGAATTCAGGTCTGGGCCAGCTGTCACATAGGGAAGAACACAGGGTCAACTAAAATATGCAAGTCTCTTAGAAAAGCCGTTAAGCACTGGATGAACTGAATTCAGAGTGATTTCCTCTTTTCTCTTCACCAAGAAGACACCTACCATTTCTACCTTCTTTTTCCTTAAAAATTTAACTCTCCTTGAACTGCGCTGCCTTTGGAAAGAACATAGTACAGAATTAACTCTCACTGTCTGATAAACAGCTTCCTGCCATGACCCTGGGCTCCCAGAAGTGGAACGAGGCTTTGTCACCGGTAGACTTTTCCAAGGAACTCACAGCTAAGCAGCTTGCTCAGCCCGAGGGCAGGGAGAGTACAAATGACAGCTCACAGCGGTCTGTTTATTCCTAAGGAGAATTTAAGCACTATTAATACCCAGAAAATGGCCACGTTCACAAAAATGAACACCTTTTTTATATTTTGCAGAGAGAGTGCTTAGTCAGTAAGCAGGACAAATGTCTAGTACTGGAATAAAGCCCTGGTCAAGTATTTTCTAGAAAAGAACAATCCAGTCTTTCCCCTTGCACTTGACTGCCTTCTTTGTCTCCCTGACATGCACACACACGTATTTTCTTAGACTGATTTCTGATCTCACCATTGGATTTACAAGGCTCCGAAACAATCTGGGTGAGGTCTCTTTTTCAGAAGTCAGGGTTGAGTGTTCTGTTTGTGTAAAAAATTAATTCAGGGGTGGAATCCTGAGAGTGGATTGGGAATTTTAAATAGTGAAAAAAATCAATAAGAACAAACAGGGAGTGGGAGAAAAGGAAGCAAAGAGAGAAAGGAAGAAAAGAAAGCTGGTGAGAGGACAGAGGAGAGAGAACGCACAAGAGGTGGCAGAGCGAAAAACTTTTACAAAACTAAGAAATAAATAAATCATTCATATACTTACTTATAAACCACCTCAGAACTTAGAGACACAGACATGTTAAGTAGCACAGAAATAGACAGCGAACTATTTTATATAGAACTCAGATCATTACTAGTCTTATCCTAAGGAAGAAAGTTTATTCTCTGTCACCCAATTCCCTGGTAGTATCTTGTATGTGTGTGGTGGTGGTGGGCGGGGGCGTTCAGGCTTTAGTTTCAGGGTAAGATGTAGTCCATTGGTCAAAGATACACATGAGGGAATGATGAGAGGGGCTGCTCTAAAGCGCCTGGGGCGGAGGAAGAAAATTGCATCCACTGCTAGAGTTGTTATATTTAGTATGCTCTGCAGACTATTAGCATCACATAGGAATTCGTAAGAAAGAAACAAAGGAAGGAAGGGAGGGAGCCAGGGAGAAAGGGAGGGAGGAAGGGAGGGAGGAAGGGGGGAGGGAGGAAGGGAGGAAGGAAGGAAGGAAAAGAGATGAGACACAGACAACAGTATGGTGGTTACTAGAAGAGAAGAGAGGTATGGGCAGGTAGAAGAGGGTAAAGGGGGGATAAATGGTGGCGGAAGGCAAACCATTTGGCTGGTAAACACATCATACGATATACAGATGATGTATTATAGAATTGTACATCTGAAACCTATATAATTTTATTAACCAATGTGACCCCAACAAATTTAATAAAATTAGAAAGGGGGAAAGAAAGAAAGAAAGAAAGAAAGAAAGAAAGAAAGAAAGAAAGAAAGAAAGAAAGAAAG
>PVJD01009023.1:0-66790 GCA_004026545.1 Mormoops blainvillei
GAAGACTGAAAGTGTTGCTTAAGGCCCATTCTGTCAACCAAAATAATAAAAAATGAGCCATAAACACAGGCAAGGGAGTTGCGGTACGGATATGTCTATAGGGCCTGAAACTACAGCATAATGAACCAGTTTTATCTAACTTTCTTCTAAATGTGGAGCTGGACATTTTCAAAGGCCAGTGTCACCTCTCAGGAATGCAGAAATGAGTCTCTTCGCTCACATTTCTTTGTCATAGAAGTAATTTGCATGAAAATGGGATTCCTATCACATCTCTGCTTCTTGGGCTTGTTTCTTAGGAGCTGAAAGTTACACTGTGGCAGGCCAGCTTCAGGCATTCATAATTAAAAATAAGCAGGAACTTAAAAGAACTCACAGCAATTAAAAGAGTAACCTCTGAATTCTGGGAACTGAGGAGTCAACCTGAGCTGTAATTATGTTATATAAAGTGTGACCAGGAGCTCAAAGGAGAAGGCGGTGAGAGCAGGGAGCACTGGAGGGAGAAGGGCAGGGCCACTGAGAGGGATCATTAAATTGTGGAGTAAGGACACGCACGGAGATGTGGAATTAGCAAGCCTTGCCTGATGGCTGGGCAGGGGAAGAGCTGAGATGCATGAGCAGAGTTCCTGAATGACGGTGCCCTTGAAACTGTGTCTATTTTTTTAGCTCTATTATTGGTATTGAGAGGCACTGGGATTCTCTCTCTCTCTGCCCCCCTCCCTCTCCTTCCCCAACCCCCCCTTCTGCCAACCTGGTTTTGGTTCACCCTTTCTCACCCAACACTGCGACTCTTAAGAGTAAGGACAGGCAGACCAAGGACTAATGGCCCTTCCTCTTTGGCCCAGTTAAGCTACTATTTACGGAGCACATGCTATGAACATACAGATGAATAAACGTGATTGTCCATGAGGAGTTCATGCTTCAGGGTAAGAAAGAAGGGTAGGGCAAAATAAATACAAAGGATTGGGATAAATGTAATAATAGATACATCAGCTATGGTACATTGAACCCTTGCTTTGTGTTAGATCTTTCTGAGTATTGTCTCTATTCTTTATAACATCCACATTAAATTAACTGTATCCATCCTGACTACATTTATTTAATGATCCATAGGTATCATATACATGGTAGTATTATTGAATACTATTGCTCAGAGATCTTAAGTGCTGCCTTGCCAAGGTTTTAGACAATAAAACATGTCAGGTCCAGGATCCTTCTGGTCCTCGGCCCATCCCAAACATAGAGATCACATAGAAGAAAGGGTTTTTGTTTCCTATAGGACAGGCACATGTTGGAAAGAAATGGAGAGAAGAAAAGTCATGCGAGTGAAGATCCCAAAATGGAGGTGATTACTGAACCAGATTTTGAAGGGTTTGCCAGATAGTTCAAAATTGGATAAAATAAATTAATGGCTCTCTCACCTCTATAATTCTGTCTTATTCTTTTCCGTTATACTTTACCATGCTTCTTCTGATCCATTTCCTTGATAATAAGAAAAAAATGATCCATTTATTTCTATTAATGTATATTATATATTCCTGTTTTTAAACTACAACAATCATAGTGAGGTTGGCATTATTATGAGAAAACTGAGCCTTTGAGAGATTCAGTAAGTCATACAACTAGGACATGGTAGGGCCAGGATTAGGCCCCAGATACACCAGGTTTGAAGCCCACCCTTGTTATCCCCGAAGGAAGATTTTATGTTGCTGGGCTAGTATAGTCGAACAGTTACAACGGCAAGAAGAGTCCAGGCGTGTCTATCTTTCCTGAGTTGGCCCCTTTGTATGAGAAAATCACTCAGAGGCTTGACTTGGGAGAGAAAGGAAGACTGGTTTTTGTTATCTGAGTGCATTTGACATCTCCATCCAAAATACCTGTTATGCTCTGAAAGATGTAGAATGATTAATTGTATTATAGCTGGTAGAATTTAACAGAAATAGCACATCTCAGTATCATAACAGGAGGTAAGAAAGAGAGTGCTCAGAGAATAAAAGCAAAAGTAATAAGAAACACAACATGGGTAGGGGTCAGAGGAAATTGCATAGAAGGCTCAAGTGAGGGGATTTTTAACCCTGAAGTATGGAATGCCCATCCAGGTAAAATGTGCTAATGCTAAATATCATAGATGTAAAAGTTTGCATCTGTGCTACAATTTTACCTTAAATACGTATAATTTCTTTCTCAACATAAGACTGTTGAGTAAACTTAAATACCTCTATGTCAGGTACAGGGCTATCCAGTAGGGTAACAGTGGGGAATATGACAGATGTATTCCCACCTAGTGGAGGATATAGATTGAAAAGGGTTGATAAGAAAAGGACAGGGGCTGTGGATCAATGGCTAACTCCGAAGGAAAGGAAGGGGGAGACATGGAAGCTGACTAACAGTTGTGTGGAACAAAGAAGGTATATCACCCTCCCTCCTCCTCTCTACCACAGCTCCAAGGGACTGGAGGTCTCTATCGCTGAACAGTGGAGCTTCAGTAGTGGTGCGAACTGCAGCCACATGGGTAACTTTCATGTCAAAAGTGGAGAAACAGTAGAATAGGATAAATTGGGTTGATTGTTGGGTTATTCATTGGGACACCATGTAAGGCTCCTGGAATCAGTATAACACATTTCCTGTGATATTTTATATAAGAGCTGCTTCCTTTTTTTAAATTCATTTTTGATTTATTAAGATCGATATTATTTGTGAAATTTATACATGTCATTGCATATAGCTCTAGTTGTGGTAGACATTGCTATATAGTATTTCTTTTTCTTTTTTTGGTGTTTTTTTTATTATGCTATTACAGTTGTCCTATTTTTTTCTTCCCTTTATGCCCTCCGCCCTATACCCCATGCCATCGCCTCCCCACCACTACCCCCTCAGTTCATGTCTATTGGTTGTACATCTCAGTTTTTTGGCTTCTCAATTTCCTATACTATTCTTAACCTCCCCCTGTCTATTTTTTGTTTATTTGTTTTGTTTTGTTTTGTTTTGTCAACATTTTCCCACCACCACTTTCCCCAGCCCCACTTACCCCCGCCTCCCACCCTCAATCCTTCCCCCATTTGGCTTTTCAATGGGTCCTTCCTGCATGTTCCTTGATGACCCTTCCCCTTCTTTACCCCCATTATCCCCCTCCCTCCTCCCCTCTGGTTACTGTCAGTTTGTTATTTATTTCAATGTTGCTGGTTATATTTTGCTTGCTTGTTTGTTTTGTTGATTAGGTTCCACTTATAGGTGAGATCGTATGCTATCTGTCTTTCTTCTTTATCATTGAGAAGAATGACCTTCAGTCTGCAGAAGGTAGAACAAACATTTCCAAAAAGAAATTAAATGCAAACAAATGAATAGTTCATAGACGATTTTGACATAGACTCCCAAATTTATTATCAGATATTTTGGACTCAAGTCCTGGCCCGAAAACTGTTTGGCAGATCATTGAGAGTCACTGAATCTTAGTTTTCTCATCTATCAATACCACACACACTCTTACATAATTAATGTTAACATTAGGGAAGAGGATAATATGGAAAGTTGATGTCAATAGAAGAGTAGTTTAAAGTCACAGTAGAAATTTCCATAACCAAAAATATGAGTTACTTGCTCCTATTCACTTCATACTTCTGTAGGAAATCTTTTCCCAAGCTTCAGACCAGAGATAGCAGTCTTCCCAAGTGTAGCTTGTACTATGAGATGTTGGGGTATTCTCTCTCCATGTCTTTCTCTTTGCACTAGTCTTGAAGGAAACCACTTGAGTAGTTCATCTCTGTACTCCCATGACCCTGGCAAAGGACAGAGAAGAGCACTTAGTCATTTGGTGATGAATGCTATTGAACTGTACATTTATCAAGGAGTTCTTCAGACTGAAAGTGAAGAGGGGGTGAAATGCTAGCCTGTCCAACACTTTCCCTGGATAGACAGAACTGTAATTGAAGTCACAGAGACTAAAGAAGCTAGCACACTGTCTTTTATTGAGATGCTGAATGGGACCAGGACCTGTGGGAACAGACAGACAATATTTCAGGTAATTAATCACACGAAGGTGCTGGTTTTGTTTGTCATCTCTCTATCTACCGGATTTTCAGTGTGTCAGAGATAAGCTGGAATTACTCCAGATGGACTTGCATTGAATTTGGAGAGTTTTATAGTGCTGATTTCATTTTCACAAAAGTGTTTTGGATGATTATTTTCTCAAAAATAGGTGCCTCTCCTTGTCTGAATTGAGCGTAGTGAAGTAACGATAGCCGTTGCCAGGAAAGAACCCTCTCTGCCAGCTGCATCTGGCCTTCCAGAGAGACTGAAATGTTGTAAGCCATCAGTCACATATGGCTGGACAATTTGTGTCACTCTCTGTTTTCACTTCATGTTTTCATTTTCATTTTTCCAATATACTTTTCCCATAATGGAGAGGCTGGTGATTGATCGACTAAGGAGGCAGCAGCCTTGTACACCAGTTGAATCAGAACTGCTCACTGTGGGACATGGGGTCTTTTCACAGAGTCACAAGAAAGGCATTTCTAAGGACTCACATATGGGAGGATGAGATATAGTGGTAAGATTTAGCGGAATAGAAATATAAGGCTGCCCCCAGGTTTCCGGTATCTCATCCCCCACCGTCCCGCTGTGAAAAAAATGCAGCCTTGTCTTCATTAGGCCCAGAAACTGGGCCAGTGTCCAGAAATTCTGCACCCTGCTAAGGCCTAGTCCAGTTCGGCCTCTGACCCTGTCTGGCCAGTGTAGTCTCTGTTCCCCACTGCACTCCAGCTGGCACTGTATTGACAAATCCAGGCTCATGCTTGGAAGCTGCACTTAGGGTCTGCGTGGCTGCAGGGCTCCAGGTGGCAACTAGGCCCACATAACTGCTGCAGGGGGAGAACACACCCATGAATGGCTGAGCACATGTTACAGAGCCAGAGACAGAGAGAGAGAGTGAGAGAGAGAGGCGTGGGGGGAAAGTTTGCTTTTGTTAAGCTTGGGTTATAGGCTCTCATGCTTGGGAAGGACAGGCACTCTTTCAGACTAACTAATCAACTTCCCAATCCTTCGTGGGCTGGGGTTGCACCCTCCCCCCAACTAATCCATTTCCTAGATCTTCTAGGGTTCTGTGCAACTTACCCAATCTGATCCTTTCCCCAGAATAGACAGACAGGCCTTCATGGTCGCCGCCTTGGCTCCCGCTAGGCATGTCTCACAGTCGGAGGGCGCTCCCGTGCTCCGTCTTGGCTTCTCCTGCACGCATACTTCTCTTCCCCTGGCGCCATCTTGGCTTTTACTGGGCACGCACCCGGCAGAGGGATTTCCCCTTTGTTGTTTCATTCCTCCGCACCCTGAATCCAAGGGAGCAGACTGGTTACACCGTGGGGAGATTGGAAAGCTGGTCCATCCTTCCTTCCTACACCGGGGAGGGAGGAGTGTTAATCCCTTTGGTGGGATAATACTGTAGTTTGTTTTCTTCATGGGGAACCATGGAGACGCCCAGGATAAGACAAAAAATAACCATCAGATGAAAATGCTTGTGAATAATAATAATAATAATAATAAATATCACTCTAGCATAATAAACATATGTATTTGCTCCTTGTTGCTGGTTTCTAGCACAGAGATCCTTGAAATTTCCTGAGTGTTGTGTCTTTTGTTATTCACGAAGAGCCCCTTTGGAACATACTGGAGTCAGTGCAAATGAGGTGACTCAGGAGTCCCCCAGGTATATTCAACATGTTAGCTGGTCACCAGAAAGACAAAAGACATGAGTACGGAGTGAAGATTCTCAGCTCCCTTCTCAACTTGATCTCTGGAGAGGCGAGAGGGCCGCCTATAGAATGGATTATAAAAACTCTTGAACGGTGAAGTTCAAAGAGCTTCTAAGTTGTTGCATACATCGAGGCACTGAAAGGGTGGTACTCACAGAGGGGGCGTCAACATTCATGAGCCTCCTCCCCATCCCTCGCCTCTGCATCGCCCCCCGTAGGCTTTTCCTGGTTGTATCATTTATAATACACCAGTAAACATAACTAAAGTATTTCATTAAATTTTGTATTTCTAGCAAATTATTTAACCTGAGTAGAGGTCGCGAGAAACCCTGAAGTTGCGGACACGTTGAACAGACATGCTGGTAGCCTGGGAGGCCAGAACTTGTGACTGGCTCTGGAAGCGAGGTCAGCCTTGCGGGACTGAGCCCTTAAACCTGTGGAGCCTGATGCTGCCTCCTAGCAGTGTTGGAATATGAGTGAATTACTGGACACCCTTGTTCGTGTCAGAGTAAGAGACCTGCAATAAGGCACAGCAGAAAGAAAAACTTCTTAGGAGTCAGAAGTCTTAGCTTCTATCCGTAGCTTTGCTACTAACCTCAATTGCAATGCCACCAAGGGAGCTATATCCTAAAAAAAGCTAAACATAATGATAATGAGTGTGAGGAAGATGAGGAACTGACTGTAAAACTATTTTTTTCTGGAAAATATATACTTTCTTCAATACTTCACCACCAATGATGTAACTTTGATTATTTCATCCACTTTCTCATGAATTTTATAATTTCCTCTAAAATTAATAACAAATATCTCAATTTGGTCTTCAAAACCCCTGCCGTTTTAACACCTAACCTACTTTTTCGACCCCGTGCACAGCTCTATCAGGTGTTGATGATTTTGAAATCACTGGATCTTCTGGTGGGAGAGAAAGTGTGATGACTTCAAAGCATGGTTGTCCCGTGCACAAAAACAGTGACCTACATAAAGCTAAGAATGTGTGTCCCTCATCCATATTGTATCTTATGAGTCTCAGATTTCATGTCCATACATGGAATTCTGTCACAGGTTGAATTCTGTCCCCCACCAAATTTATATATTGAAGTCCTAACCCCTAGTACCTCAGAATGTGATTGAATTTGGAAATAGGAAGTACGGCGATGGTAAACGTAGCTAGTTAAGGTGAGGTCATACTGGAGTAGGGTAGGCTCCTAATTCAATGACTAGAGTCCTTATAAAAAGGCGAAAGTTGGACAGAGACAAGATAGAAAGACCACCATTTGAAGATGAAGACAGTTACAGAGTGATGTTCTATGTGCCAGGGGACACCAAGGATTGGCAACTGGCCACCTGAAGTTAGGAGAATGGCCTGGCACAGACTTTCCCTCGTGGACCTCAGAAGGTATGAACCCTTCTGACACCTTGATCTCGGAGATTTAGTTTTCAGACTGTGAAAAAATAAATTTCTGCAGTCTGAACCCTCAGTTTGCAGTGCTTTGTTACAGGGAACTAATACACATACTAATATTCCATTTATTGGCTTGATTTTTAAAAAATTAAATTTAAAAAGTGATAACTATGCAAATAAAGAACTTGGTATAGAGTATGACAGAGAGTAAGTGCTTATTATAAACATCCTGAGTAAATAAATCAGTAAACAAATGAATACAAAAGAGTTTCCATTGAGTCTCCACAATTACTAGGGAAAACAGAGATGCTGACCTCAAGGAGAAATATGGCAATTATTGTAAAGGTCAGAATCTATCACCGGAGGCTCAGAGGGTTTGATGTCTGCTTTTTTGGTTTGCTTTTCTGAATTGTTCACACTCCAAGAAGAATGCCTGTGATGTTGTCTTTTGTTGCCTTTGCATTTTAAGAATATCATGCAAGGAAAAGAACTTTGATTCGGAAAGAGAAAGAGGCTGAGTTCTATTATCTAACCTACTGGTATTTATTATTTTTGTCCAATGTGCCTGTTCTACCTGAGGAAGACTAGATAACATGTTCATAGTTGGCAGGGGAAATAAAGAATCCACAAAGAGCAGCAGGTCTCTGTAAACGTGGCCCTTTAAACGCGCCTGCTTTGAAAGCCTGTACTGGCCAACTTGTGAAAATCAAAGCATTTGAAGAAAGAAATGAATGTTGACACCTAAGAACAATAAAAGATTGCATTTTTCACATAAAATTGGCAACAACTAAAGAAGAAGAATACCTGCTGATGAGAGTATGGGGACTTGGGCATGTGGGTGTTTAAATTGGATTGAAATTTCAGTAGCGCAAATAGGGTGCATGTAACAGTGTGTATTTTCTATAAGGCTTAGCAATTCCATTTTTTAAAACTGATATTAAAAAATATAATATCGAAATAAATAAAAATATTTTGCAAAGATACTTATTGCAATGTTCGCAAAAAAATTTTAAATTAATTTAAATGGTTAAGAATAGATGTTAGCTTCATTAATTCAAGTGGTTATTTAATTAGTTATTAAAACCCATAGAATAGACTTTTATGCAGACATTGAAAATGATGTCATAAAAGGAGCATTTAAATGTATACTATTTATTTTAGCTGTGTATATCTACCTTTAAATAAATATATTTTATTTCATAATGTTTAAGAGTAGGGTATGTTACAGTCCTTATTTCTCTAAAATTCCCCCTGTTACCATATCTACCTACATGGCTGGCACTAAATTCATCCTCAGACAGTAGTGGGTGGCATCCCTGGGGTGCTACGGAAAACCCTGAGCACTGCTGTTATCTGAAGGAGGTACTGGCTCCTTATACCACTGTAAAGACGCTTACGGTCCAAGCCCATTTCTCCTTTTTAAAGCTGGTGGCTCCACACACTAAACATGAGGATGTTGCGCGGCAGCACCTGAAACCATGACTCTTACTGGAACTCCCTCCTGCATGTCTACGCCATGTCTACAAGTCCTGCCACAGCTCCCAGGAGCTTTTTGGAAACAGGATGTAAACCTCGATATTAACAGCCCCAGGTCTCTTCAGTCTCAGGGCATCGCACTCTCCAAGGTTGGGACTTGCTAACTCTTAACTACAAGCTCTACCCTCCATGTCCTTCAGGTTCGAGACTGTCCAATACCGTCTTCCTCTCAGTGTAAAATCGTAAGGCTGCCTAACAAAATCCCTGTTTGTTGGGGGTTGTGGCATGGGAGGAGGTGGGACAGGTGGAGGGGGCAAGCTCATGCCTGAAGAGACACATTTCTTCTTCTTCATTCTTAAACAGGAAAACTAAATTCCAAAATCAGTTCTTTTCCTAATACCTGACTCTTTAATTAGCTCGTTACAGCAATGAATCTCAACAGTCAGATGACCTGGGCACCCTGCTCAGCCCTGTCCCTTCAGCAAGGCCTAGGACAACTTGCTCATATCTTTCGGCTTCAATTTTATTATCTGTAAAGTGGGAATTTAAAATATGATCTAATACTATTCCTTACCTTCCAGTAACTGTCTCAGGTTGGGGGTTCCTCTGGGAAGGCCACCGACATAGAGGTTGGCGTGGGAAGCTTTACTTAAGAGTCTTCTCAGGGCCAGCACCTGCAAAAGAAAGGCAGCAGCTTGTTTGAACGGAGGGAGAAGTCCCAACAAAATCGATCCTGTGAGCAGCTCTGACACTGGGACTCTCCATCAGATTAATCCAAATTGGGATGAGGGGGACAGCCCTTTATTCCCCCATACAAGTGAGTGTCGGGTGCAGGCTGGCCCTGGGAGGTGAGGAGAGCTTGGGGGGCAGTTCTTTACAACTGAGGCAGTCCCCAGTGAGGGCTCAGAGATGTGCACTGCCCGCAAGACCACCTTTCTAGCACCTGGAAAACCTGCCCTTCAGTCCTAAAGGGGAGCTCAGGAAGGTGCAACGCAGCATCCGTGACAGTAGTTACACAATATGACACTTGCAAAGAGAAATGATGCCTCATGCCCAGCACATAGTAAGCGCTCCATTACTGCTGGTGTGTATGTGCTTCTGCTTTGTTAATATCCTTGCAATTATTATTGAAAAATTAATAATAATAATTACATAATTATTGTTATCGCTCACATATACTAAAATGTCAACAGCGTTTAACCTGGAGGTGGGACCGTGGCTATTTGCACTATCTTCTTTGTGTTTTTTTGTGCTTTCAATTCTGCAGTTCTCTATTGCTCTAGGCCACCTTCCTGAAACCTGGCATAGACAGGGGCAGATGTCAGGCTCACAGGGTAGCTGAGCTGTGCTCTGTGAACTAGAAGGAGAGACACACCACTCTATTTATGTTTCTTTATACCACTTTGATACACTTGATTCATGTGTTCAAACACATACCCCCAACACCCTAATAGAGTTTGGCTCTTTAGAAGTACCTCATAAATGTCTATTGAATAAATGAGTAGATTAAAATAAAACTATAGTATTATCTCACGTGCTTCTTCCATACGTTCCTCCCTCCATTTATTTGGTAAATCATGTGTTTATACATTTAGTTATTCTTGCATTTATTCAACAATTATATATGAAATTCATACCCTGAGCCAAATATTATTCTAAGGGCACAGTAACTGTGATAGCAGTAGCTTCAGATTGATGTGATGACAACTTCATACATCACTTGGATCAATCAAGCTTTAATCACCTGAAGTATAAAAAAGGAAGTTTGTGTAATAAAGATGATAGAAGGATCACCAATGTTATACAGCACAGGAAGAGGTGCAAATGTTGGAACTTTGAAACTCTCACTTGGGGAAGGCAGAGTTGCACATGATACTATCCAAGTGAATGAAGTTCATATCAAAACTAAAGAAAGCAAGTTGTGACCTACCCACACCCCAGGGTCAGGCTTATGCATACAAGGCTGGAATGGCTCTGGGCTGAAGTCCTCTGCTATCAGCTAGGTGTGATAATCACATTTTAGTCTGTGCAACACACAGCATGACTAACAGAATACAGTACAGCTCTCTACCCCCAGCCTTGAAAACAGTTTTCCTTTGTCATTCCATCTTCTCCAGCTAACAACACTGGCTTTAAGTACACTCCTAAATTTGACCAGTGGAACTAGAACGAGGTTCAGCTATCCAGGAATCTCTGGGGGTCATAACAATAGCCCCTAGGCCAGGTGTAGAGCATATATTTTAGAGAGTAACCAATAAACGTGATACCCTAAGTCTTTTTGCTCTAGTAAAGAATACAGATGATAAGCAAACAAAAAAGAGAAGTGTTCAAAGTAACACTGAGGTGTGGTGAGACCTGCATAAATAGAAAACCAGCAGTCCAAGGTGATAAGCTAAAAGGGGTCAGTCAAAACTTAAAGGAGAAGGTGGCACTTTGGTTGGTTCTTCAGTGTGCAGGTGGATAGGAGAGAATATTCCAAACAAAGCTAATGACATGAGCCAACAAAGAAAAATATACACTGTCTGTAAACATTTATAGAACAGCCATGAGATAATATTTTACAAAGATGTTTATTGAAATGTATGACAGCTGGTCTTATAACCTTTAAAATGTGAGGCACCACGTAAGTTATTAGTTATTATTGTTCTAGAGACTCCATCTTACTTGTGGGACAACATTTCAGTGTCTTTTTTTTTTTTTTTTTTTGAAGCATACAGAAAAACAAATCTTGTTTTTCTCTGACACATGCATATACCAGTCATCTTCCTGATACCTTGTCAAGGGTTCTTCCTAAGCACACTTGACCTCTTCAGATTACATTGCTGGCTTTCTTAAGCATTAAGTAACTGGAGGAAAAACCACTGGTTGAGGTCAAATCATTTATCAGGATCAATAGCTTTGACTGACTCTGGGTAGATGTGGTGCACTTTCCATATCGAAAGGTCAGAATCTGTCAACTGGAAGGAAATGCTCTAAGCTCAAATAATGTATGTCAAGATAGCATAAAATGTTGATTGCACTATCCAGGGGCCATCTTGAAACATCGCCATTTCGCCTGTGTCTAAAATAACCACTAGATGGCACTGCTGTTTCAAAATGGATTATTTTGGAAAAGAGTGGAAGCACCATCACTATCTTTAGCCCCACCTCCATCCCTATTTTGTTAATGTATGCATTATGCATGTAGACTGGCCTCGGATATCTGCTCATCTCTTATCCTGTCAGTTTTCAAATATGAAAAATGGAGATAGTAATAAAACTTACTTGGTGTTCCTGTGAGGGTCACATTCAATATTAAGTAATATATTCTGTATGGATAGTAAGGTATTTTGTGGACTCTAAAGCACTGAATAGATATCAGTTTGTCTAATTAGTACAAATGAATGTAAGTCAAATGAACATAAATTATAAGAGTGAAGAGTGTAGTTGATAACTTCATAAGCTAAGTTTCATAAGTCATAAGATGAAGAGACCAATGACAAAAAATGGAGTCTGAAAAACTCTCTCGAAAGCCTAATTGAATAAAAAAAAGATATTTAAGGGAGCTTATCTAACTATTATATTATGTGTTTATATCTCTAAGCAGTCTCAATTCTAGGTACACTTTTGGTCTTTAGTAAACATCAGAAGAAAAATCCATATGTATTTCTTGTTAAATATATTGAAAACATTATTCATTGTCTTACCTAGTGACCCCTTATATACCATCTCAAGAGATAAGTTTCCATTAGAATTTACTGTAAGAAAAATGATAACAACTGGTCTACTACATTTTCTCAGACAGTAAGAAATTATGCAACGTATCATCCGTGTATCTCCATGGCTTCCAAAAGACTCAGAGCCAATTTTAATGTTCATCCCAATATTAACCCTCCTGGTTAGCACATCCTGAGGCTTCTTCTTTTTCATGGTTTGAGGTCTATTTCTTTTCCACAAATCTTCACATGTATTTGACTTTTTTGATGGTCTATCTCAAATGCTTTTTGGAACAAATTAGAGTTAATAAATATAATATAGTAGAGTTATTATACTAAATATAATATAGTTAGAGTTTATTTATTTATAATAAATAAAATATATTTTAAAATGCTTTGATTTGTCAACCTAACAAAAGTCACTGTAGGTTGATTTAATGATTTCTTGCTTTTTGCACAGTACCCTGTAGGTACTAAAACCAAAAGAAATAAGCGGCCTCTAAATAGAAACCAATGTTATCAGCGAGACAAAATACACCATATACTTTTAAGTTGCTTTGCATGGCATTATTTTATTTGGTGCTAAACAAGTTAAAGAATGTTACAGAAGACTCAGAGAGATTCCTGGGCCAGAGGGGCCTGGAAAGCCTTCACAGGGAAGTATGGCTTAAGTGTGTCCTCAGGATCAGGAAGTATTCAGATACGCATAGGGAAAAGAAAAGGAGGAAAGAGAACTGAAAACCTACTCGCTATCTAGGAAACAGTCAAATTAATTCGGCTTCAGTAAAGGGTTTGCACAAGCCTGAGTGTTGAAAACAAGAATGGAAGACTAGAAGGCGAGGTTAAGGAATTGCTGCTCCTTCAGGGAATGTAACTGCTGTGTCAAATGCAGGCTAAAACAGGCAGCTGTGGCCTTCTATGTAGATCACCTACCTACTGAACTAATTGCCAATTCTTCAATACCCCCAGGCTACTCCTTGGGCTCCACGAATAACTGAAAGGCCAGGTAATCAAATATGATCAGTGTGTAGAAGACATCTATAGCAAAACTCCAGGAAGTTGTTTTAAATTTACCTTTTGCTGAAGTCCAATTTAGTTGACTATTCAAAAATTTTCCCGTTTTTATGGGATGGGGATTTGTGTTGTGCCAGGTCAGTGTCGCTCAAAGTAAGGATAAAATTTATGTTCTCAATTGTCTGGAGCTTTTATTTCTTTGTAAGATTCCACAGATTGGTCCCAAAAAGGTAATTATTTATAGATTTTTTTTTCTTTTTAATTGTCTCTTTTTATACAGGGGGTTGGGGAGAGGTGTTAGGTATTGGTGAGCCTATCTAACACAGAGTCTTTCAGATATCTGAAATAATTATAAGTATCTCCACAACCTATTTTCCCCAGAGCAAACAGCCTTCATTTATCAGCTGTACCTTATGTGACATGGCTTTGAGCTGCCACACTCACGGTCATCCCTAGATACCCATTTATTGACTCTGAATATATATATTCAGTACCTCCTAATATATATACATATATATTCAGTGGGTATATATATATATATATACACTTTATATATATTCACTATATATATATTTTCAGTAAATATATATACATATATTTGGTGTATATGTGTGTGTGTGCGCACACATACATATATACACGCACACACATATATATATAAACTTTTTTAAGTGTAGAAGCCATTTCTTACCAAAAAACACACAGCAGGGCCATCCCCTCTAATATTCTAGCTATTTTTTATTTATTCACATTCATTCATTCAATTAATATTTATTGAGCACCTACTACGTGTCAGGCACTTACCAAATAACTGCTCTTCTCATGGAGCACACACCTATATAAAAGAAAGACGTCAAACACATAGAAATGCGTGTGCAGAGACAAGTGTGTGAAGGCTCCTTTGAGAGTTTGGAGAGTTGGGATGTGGTGGCTGGGGCTGTACTCCTGAAGGAGTGATCTTTGAATGAATGAATAAGAGTTGAAAAAGTGAAGAGAAAGTAGAGTAAAAACAATCTAGTTTTCTGGGATAGAGTAAGCTATGAAGCTTTCTGTTTCCACATCCGAGAAAAAAAGAGCAATTATAAAATCTATCACACAGTGTTGTGGGGAATAAATGAAGGAATGGAATGAGAAGATGGCCTGGCTGGATGATGATGATGATGATGATGATAAGAAGGAGGAGGAGGAAGGGAAAGAGGAGGATTCTAGAAAGAAGGAATGACAGCTGGAAGGCCCAAAGGGAGGCATGGGGTAGGCTTGGTCCGGAAGCTGAGTGAACAGTGTGTCCAGAGCACAGAGAACAAGGGGGCTCATGGTGGAAGAGAGGGAAGAGAAGCCACCGGGACCCACGTGTGAGAGAGCAAAGGCCTTTTGGAAGCCATGTCTGCCTTTTGACAGAGCTGAGCATGGTCTTAAAGAGAGAGCACTGCAAATACTCGTTTTTTTCAGCAATTCTCTTTTTTTTTTTCCCCACTAGTCCTTGGTTCTTCTTGTTTTTTTTATAGGACCTGGCTATAATGTTTAATGCTGTATAGTGATTTAGTAGTTTTGCTCCTTTTCCTATTAAAGTGTTCTTTAATTTGGGCATTGCCTAAAACCTGTGAAACAATCCTTGCCCACCCACCCCTTGGAATCACCCTCAGCCTTCCTGTGCATGAGTGTTTGTTGGTGGTCCCATTCTCCTTCTGTCTTTCAAGCTCAGCTATACACAGTTAACTCCTTTAATCTTGTCTCACCCAGTTAGTCCCATTTTCTTAATCATTTTTGTTCCTCCTCTCACTATTCCCTAGAAAATTGCTTTATCTCATGGTCAATTTGTCACATAGCCATTTAATTTTTACCATGCACATAAACCCCTTGGTGAAAATAGCACTGAGAAGCATATTTGCAGTCATTGAAGATCCCGCTTTCCTGAATATATTGCTCACTCTTACGGAATGGCTTACACACGTACCTCAAAAAGTTGAGTGCAGTTAGCAGGGTATCTGTGTGCTAATGACATTGCCACCTTGGCTACTCAGTGTGATGGGGAGGTGGACTGGCGCAGCGAGTATGCACAATGTAAAAAAAAATCTGGACTGTACAATCAGACCCACCTAAATAGCTATGTGACTGACTCAATCTCTCTAAGCTGCAAAGTCTTTTATTTTAGGGAGTGGTGCAGGGAGCTCCGGCATCAAACTGGCAGGGTACAAATCTCCATTTTCTCTTCTACTAGTACTGTGAGCTCAGGTAAGTAACTTTACTCCTCTTTGCTTCAGTTTCCTCATATATGAAATGAGGATAACCCCCCACCCCACCCCATAGGGTTGTTGTGAAGATGAACTATAGAGGGCTTATGAAATAGCCTTATAGGAGGTGAGGGCTCAGTAAATTTTGACATTGTTTTCTGTGAAATGAGTACAACAAAACCTACCTTACACAGACATGTACATAATAAAACATGTAAATCACCCAGCTATTGCAAAATTGCATAGTTCACTAAATGTAATCTCTCTGTCTTCTACGTGTATTTCCTTTCATGAATGCATGATGTAGAGTTAAATTTTTCAAAACAAGATGAAAATGTCATCAGGTGACTAGTGGTAAATACAAATGAGTACCTACCAGTTCTTGGAGAAGTTATGGCTTTCTAAGGTTTGAAGCAACAGAAGAAATCACAAAGAAAAGATTGACATAAAACTTTTAAATGTATGCCCAATGAAAAAATATCGTAACTGATGTATAAAGGGGAAAAAAAGGACAGATTGAGAAAAGCATTTCCCCAAATATACCAAAGACAATTGTTGGGAAGATTAAATGAGATTAAATGAGATGATATATGGGAAGATGCATAGTCAACCCTAAAACATAAAAATGTTTATGTCCTTGAAAATTATTCTACAATTTATTGAGCAATTAATTCTTATGCACCAGGCACTTATTATATCCATATAATCCTGATGCTAAGTGGGGCCTCCCTGCACTTTAACATCCGCCTAATTTCATGGCTTTGGGGTGACCAAAGCCTTAAAGGAAAACATTCCATTTATCTTGTGCCATTCTTTTCTTAAACCCCTTAACTACACCCTGGGCACCCGAATTTCCTTGGGGATCTATTGTACTGTCCTAGGTTAAATTCAGTTCTTCCCCTAAAAGGAATTCGCTCCACAGATGTTGTGAGTATAGGAACTTCAGGGAGAATTTGAGGTGTCACAGGTGGCACAGGAGGTCACTGCAAGCATTTTCCATCTTTTTGTCCCCTACGCCATCACTCTTCTCTTTCCTTCTCTGGAACAAATTTCCTCCTTATTGCATGAATAATGGTTTCCTTTCTTTTTTAAAAGCCTTGAAGCCCACCTCAAGTAGGCTTATTAAGGCAATTTCTGAACAAAGGAGGCCCTTTTCCTAAGGTAATTCTTGTATTAGCCTCTAAGAGGATTAATTTTTTTCTATTTAATTATGTATATTATTTCAAATCCTCACAATGTTATGTAAGATATGTCCCTACTCATATCTGGTGCATAAAGAAGTGGAGACAAAGAGAGATGAAGTGCCTCCTTGAAATTATATGTCAATAGGTATTTGACCTATTTTTTGACCTGCAGGGAGCAGGGTATAAGGGGACCTTTGAAATTATAGGTCAATAGGTAATAGATAGGTACATGGTCTTAATAATTAAAGCAGTAATCTGTAAATATATAAATAGTATATGAGTATACATAAATAAATTAGAGAAAATACATCTCAAGTGATACGAACAATTTTCATAATAGAAAGTACAAACATTACTTCCTTGCTTCTATCTACATAATACCACTACTTGTCTTCGTGATAATAACCACAATAATAACATGTAACATGAGTTGAGTGATTATCGTGTTCCAGGCTACATTCTAGCTACTTTGCATGTAGTAACTCATTTAACCCTCACGGCAGTCTAACCAGCTAAACACTTTTATTATCCCCGTTCTATGGATAAGAAACAGAAATATAAATAAATTGAACAGCTTGCCCAAGCACTTAAGCACACAGAGGCCTGCAGCTCAGTATGCTCACATAGCCTCTAAACTAACACAGAATAAAAAATTTACTAGCACTTGCTGTTGAAGACCTTAAAAATCACTCTAGCAATTTCCAGTTTTACATTCTTTAAAACTAGGAAATACTTTGTTTGCTGTGGGGAGCAGGGTATAAGGGGACTAAATGGTAATGGAAAAAAGTATAATGAAGATTATATATTTAAAAATAAATAAATAAAAATAATACCAAGTACTAGTGACATTAGAATAAAACTGCAGACATACATAGAGTAAGTAGTCATGGAAATTTTGCCTTTTTGAGAGACAAAAAATACTCTTTGACTCAATAATCTATCTCTGCAAAATTTATTGTAAAGCAGTATATTTTTAAATATAAAAGAAGATATAAATCATGTTACTCATTGCAGCTTAAATATCTGACAACTAATGGTACATCAATTCAATGGAATTTAATGCAGTCATATGTATTTACATGGAAAAATGTATACCTATCATGTTAGGTAATAAAAATCAATGAACAGAGCATACATATAATATCCATATGTAAAAATATATTCTTGTGAACAAAGACTTTAAAAAATCAGTACAAAGTAAATGAAATTAAATTGGAGGATGAGTGATATTTTTAACAATCATTTTAAAATTATGTTTGTGTTATTCTTTGCACACTACAATAAAATTGGTAGACAATTTGGGGAATCAAAGGGGATGTGATATGCATTATTCATGGCCACTCTCAGAGAGGGATCCAGTCTTGGAGAGGGACCTGATGCCACGCTTTCACTCGGTTTGTCTCCTAAACTTCTACGAACCAAGTAGCTTTTCCAGTCAACCTTGTGTACTCAGTGCCCCTCAAGCTCTCTCTTCCAGAACACCTTTCCATGCCAGGAGTTATTGAGGAGAAACTGACATGCCCGGTCCCCAATTTCCTCATAGACTGCTGCTCTCTGAGCCACCATTATGATAAAATATATCCTATCATTCAGATATGTTGGGGCTGGAGAAAATGAGAGCCCCTGTAGACAGAATTAAACCCTCTTACCCAGAAAAGGCTCTTACCCAGAAAAGGATTTGCCGAAATCCTAATGACTCCTCTAAATGCCTTCATTTCTTGCTTTGAGACATGAATTGCCTTCTCATATCGACTGGGAGCTGTTGAGGGCAGGTAGGATTGGGATTTATTCTCGGGTGTCACTGGATCACAAAGATTTGCCTAAATGGTTCCTTCAATATTGAGTGCTTTTTCTTCTCTTCACCTTCTAAGGAACTCCTACTCAACTCCTAGTTCTACCTGAGAGGTCACCTCTGTGCAGAGCCTCCCAGACCTGGTCAGGCATCAAGAGGAGTAACCGTCTCTCACTTGCAATAACACTCTGAACACCCCCTGTGACGTTTCTAATGGTGGCTGTTTCATCCTTGCATGGCAATACCCTTGTCGCTATCGCCAGCTATACAAACAGCATATCCACACGGTAAAATCTTGAGTAGAACTACAACCAGGAGAACGAGAAAACCTCTACCTTTACCTCACCCCCTCAGAAGTACTATGTGCACAATGCACGCGTTACATGTACTGGTTTGATCATTGCTTGCACAATAGTCTTACCAAATATACTGTTCGGTAAGATGCTTTCCAAAAATGTTAATCCACATAAAATGTAGTATGGAGAATTATCCATGTCAGTTCATACAGCTTCGGTTTAGTTTATGATTCTAAATCGATCTATGGGGTGTACAATAAATTACCTAATTTTATTTCAGTGTATATTGAATTCAGTTGTATTTGATCATCACCATTCTCAAGCAATGCTGCCATGAGCATCTTTCTGTATACACCTTTCTTTGCTTGTCTGTTTTTTTCTAGGACAAATATCTAGAAATGAAATCACTGTGTTTATCTATACATACATATATTTAGTTGGGGTATATAACCACATTGGCCACCAGAAAGGCTCTACTAGTTGAAACTCCCATGAGAGCGAATCAAAGTCCTTGGTTTCCCGTGCCCTTGGCAACACCGATTACCTTTGTATTATGTATATTTTAAGTGCTCATTTATGTCTCTGCCTTCCTATTAAGTTGCTTTTATAGAGGTCAAGGATAGATCGTTAACATCTTTTGATACCCAGTGAGATGCACAGGAATACTTGGCAACGGAAAACATTCATTTTGTAAAATAAATGTGAAAATTTGAAATGATAAATCATGAAGCGGATTGTACATACTCTGTGATGTGCCTGAGAGGAGGTTTTAAGACACTGGGGCCCCGGAAACGGCACTGAATTCCGGTTCCGTCCCCTGTTCATTCTCTCCGGGACACAGCAAGTCTTTGGGCCTCAATCTCTTCTTCAGTAAAATGAGCACAACAGTTCCTCTAAAATTCTTTGAACAGCATGAATGTGAGGATTGGATAAGAAAATCCTACAAAACCTTGCTAATCTCATTAAGATTTACAGAACGGCAGCATTCGTATCAGCTGGGAGCTGATGAAAATGTGGAACCCCAGGCTATGGCCAGATCCGCCGAATCCCAACCTGCATTTCAACCAGATCTCCAGGTGGTTTGCACCAGTTTCAAGTCTTAGAAGCACAGACGGGAGACATTCAGCCAGCACCAGACTTACAACAGGTAGTCAATGACATAATGACAACCGCAACGACTCTGACGATGCTGAGGATGTGATGTACGTAAAGTACCCAATATTTACTAAACCATAGTTACCGTAGGTTTTATTAGCTGCTCGAATTTGGCTTTAAAACACCTTGGGCTTATGCAAAATGCGGTGTCTCTTTAATGTATGCGGAAGTTCTATTTGGGGGCGTTCAGTGATGTGCTGTGCAGTGGAAAGAATGAGACTTACACTCGGCCGTTCCTTTGGGAGGCAGTGGAGCCCGGTGGGCCTTGGGAACCAGGAGAAGCTGGATTAGAGGCCTCGCTGTGCTTCTCACTAGCTGGCGGGTTTCGAGCAAATCACTAAACACCCTTGGGCTCTGCTCTCTTCAGCTGGTTGTACTGAAACTTTTCATAGTTTCTCTGTATTGTACCATGAACACTATTTGGTGTATTTCAGGGTCAAGAATATTATCTGTTGACAGTTGCTGTGTGATAAGTTCTCAGCAATGTTCTCAATGCCTTAAGTAGTTTCATTTACTCCTCATGGAACCCAATACGTTAAGGTTCATCATCATCCCTATTTTACGGAATAAATAGAATAGTCTCAGAGTTAGGTTAAGTCACCCACACGGCCCCCTGAGAGTGGCATAACTGAGGGTAAAGCCTAGGCCATCGGATGTCACGGTCTAATTCAGACCTCTCCTCTTTTTCTTTTCTTTCTCTCTTCTCTTTTTCATTCCACACCCCCCTCCCCCAACCCTTTCCTTCAGAAAATGATGCTGAACTTGGTTTTAGAAGAAACGTAAGAGGCTGCCAGGTGCCAAATCTTATTTCACACTTTCCAAGTACCTGGTTCTTGCTCTCCATATTTCCCGTCTTTTTGTTTCTGCCCTCTCTGCCTCTCTGGAGTTCATTTCTTGACCAACCCGTGACCTCAGGAGCACAGTGTGGCCTTAGCAGCGATGCTGGCATAGAGCAAAGACCCCTGACCTGAGGAATATTTTTTGTCTTTATTGCTCCATGTTTGGCAGGGCTTGTAATGATTTTTTTTTCACATGTAGACAATAATGATTAACATGCTTGTGTGCTTAATAAGTATCAGGCAATTTACCTGTAGTAACTCAGTCAATCCCTATAACAACTCAGCGAGATAGGTCTACAGCTGTCCCCAGTTTACAGATAAAAAAACAGAGACCAGAGAATTTATGTCACTTGTTCAAGGACACACGGCAGGTGTAGCTGGGTTTTAAACCCAGGCAGCCTTGCTGTAGAATCCGTACAGCCTGTCCTCTTAATCATTACACCGAACGCTTTCCTCCTGACTCTCAAACCGGCACTGAGAGCTCCGGAGGCAGGTGCCGGAGTGGCCGCTGTGTAGATGAGCACAAAGCCTCAGAGTGGCCTATGATCTGCCTAAGGTCACCAGACTGCTAATTGTGGAGCTCGAGTTAAGATCCAGGTCTTCTGACTCCAGGCTATTGGAATCAGAAAAGGCAACTCAGGAAGAACAGCCCTAGAGAAAGACAGGCAGGAGTTTCGATGGTGACCGAGGTCGCGGACATGCCCAAGGGCAGGGGTCCTCTGGGTTTCCTGTTAAGAGGTGATTTGTCAGTCGTGACCGAAGCCATAGTTTTTCTTCTTCCGAGAAAGCCCATTCTGCCACCATCACTTTGATTCTGCGCTTGGAATCACGTTTGACTTTGAATTTGCAATGGAAAATCATTGATTTTTGTTTTGGTTGCATTGTTCCTAGTCAATGCCTTTGCTGCCTTTCAAAACAGTCCTCTGTGTTCCCTTTACATCTGTCCACCGAGGCTGTGCTTAAATTAAAAAATAATAATCCTCCAGTGAACCCACCAGCGTTCCCCTTCTCGGTGGTGTACTGTTAACATGTCATTGCTGTTTTCTAATTGTTCAGTCAATTGTTTCTTCCTCTCTTTGTAAAAACTGACCCTTTCTTCCCATTTTCTAGATCATGTAGCTAGTAAAGGTTTTCCATTTATTTTTGATCCTGGGCTCTAACTTGTTCCCCAAGTGCCAGTTGTCAGCATTTTGCGACTCAATTTTTGATTTAAAACATTAAATTCTAGCCTTCTAGAAAAAAAAAGGATGTTTGTGCAGAATTAATAAAAAGTTTATTTTTAAAATGTACAACGCATTATTTCCATTTAATTTGACTTGATTTTTAGTGTAAAGTTATGTGAAGTAAGGATGGAAGATATTATCCTTTTTTTTTTAGTAGAAAAATAACCTCTGGTTCAGGGAAGTAAAATCAGAGAAATTAAATGAGTGACAATAAGAAAGGCTGCCGTTCTTCTACACGCTCTTCTTTCATGATACAGGGTGGGAAAGTAGGCTAACATCTGTAGTTCAATCCTCACTTTCCTTTTCAGCTTCTGTGTAAACTTGGGCATCCCCCTTCTCTTTTCCAAGGGGAAGTGCTCATCCCCCCAAACAGAGTGATTACAGACTATGTCACCCCAACCGAATCGTGCCCCATCTCCTGATCCCAGGTTCCACGTGTCAAAAATGAGGGGCTGGGCTACACAGTCCTGGGGGTCTGCAACCCGAGCCCTGAGACCAGTGTGCAGTGTTCAGCAGGAGTGCCTGGGACAAGGCGATGTCTCTGTCTCCTTTTTCCTTCCTGTCATACAAAGGACGGGGATAGTAATGATTCTATAAAGACACTTTTGGGGTTTTTTTTCTTCTTCTTTTTTTGGCCTCTTAACGAGAAATGAAATATTAACAGGCTTTACTATTGTAAAGAAGCAGATAAAAAGACAATTAGGACCATTAAAATTGACGAAGTACCAAGACCGGATGAATTATATGACTTCATTCTGACAGTAGTGGCAAAGGAATAAAAAAAAAAACATTTGGCAGAGTTTTCTGGAAGATCAAGAGACCCTACACACAGACAGCAAATGCTCTCTGGAGTTTAAAAACCAGAAACAGGCCCATGTGTGAAGGCACAGTGGTGCTAACGGGTGCTTCAGATTAGACGTCTTCAACTGGCTCTTCTCTGCACCTTGTAAGACTCTCGATCTTTTTCTTATGCCACCAGTAACACTGTTTCTTATAGGCCCGACTTTGTCCCCTGTCAGAATGTGAACTCCTCTAGAGCAAAGCTTTATTTTTTCATATCTGGCATAGTGACTGACTCAGAGCGGACCTCAGCAAGTGTACGGTGTGACAATGAATAAATGAAAGAACGGGGAGATGCAAGTTTTGGCCTCAGTCCCATATGTGCTACTTCAGTGTCTTAAAGATTTTGAGGAAGAATACTTGTAATACCTTTCTCGACTTAAACATCTTGAAGATTCTTTGGTTTTGCAAAAACCTGGCCAACTCCTAAGGGGTCCTAAAAATAGTATGACCTTTGCAAACGAAATTTGAGAAGAGAAAGCACGTGACCAAAAAATGCTAGCTACTGTGCGCTCGGGGCCATTCTTAAAGGCTTCGTTTTCAAATGCATTTAAAATGGGACTGTATAGATAGTAGATATTGGGACTGCTTTTCCCAGGTATCTTGATTTACAGAAGAGGTAAAATTCAGAAAATATAATTAGGCCAAAATCACAGAGCACAGCAGACAAACTGGGACTTTACCCAAAGTATGCCTAAGTCCAAAACTCATTCTCGGTCGTTACGCCCAAAGCCTCTCAATTTTCTGAGACACTGGTGTTTTTATGCCCCTGACATACAAGGGAATTGGAATCATGTCAGAGAAGGTTCATGATCGCTGTCCAACTTCCTTTGCTATACATATCCAATGATAGTGCGTAAAAGAGCACTATCCTTTGGACATGGCTTGCTGGTTCTGAATTAGGGTCCCTGTTCTGGAACGCTGGCCACCGCCTTTCACACTAGGCCCCTTCTTCAGCAGGGGTGCGAGACAGAGCTCTACACAGTCTGAAGGCACATGTGTTACTATTCCCATTGAATAAAGAGAAAACTGAGATTTAGAAAATATGTCAACATCCCAAGGTCATACCTGCATGATGACAGAAAAGTCTAGAGTTGACACCCAGGCTCCTGCCTCTCTGTCTCAGATGGTTTCCAGTAGCCAGAACGCAAAGCAGCCCGGAAGCATTGCAGAACTTAAGGAGGGCGAGGGAGTGCCTGCCAGGGCGATAAATTGTCTTGGGTCTGAATCTTGACGCTGCCACTTATCAGTTGTTTGACCTTGGACAAATTGCAGATCTCTGAGGCTCAGTTTCCTTTCCCATGTAATGAGGGAGCTAATACCTACCTCACCGACTTGCTCTGAGAATTAATCTGTGAATTAATTAACGTATTCTCCGCCTTGTACCAGAAAGGATTCAAGGTGGCTTACAAGGACACAATAAGATAATTTAAGAATAGGGAAGAAAAAAATAGGAACAGGACAGGCAGATAGGGAAGTCAATCCAACGCTATGGCTATGGACAGATGCTCTGTTTTGCACAAAAATGTCCAGTAGCAAACCCCAAAAGGGAAGCCTTGACAGCTATTTTGTTTGCTGTGTTCATGAGGTTATATCAGACTCATGACTTAAAGGGAGTATGACTACATTTCACAGTCCTATATTTAAGATATTAGGTGTACTTTTATACAGGGTCTGGAGGAAGTAAGGCTTGCTCGAGTGTGGTTGGTAGGGCATGTAAATGTCTCACACGAGATGGACAGCAATTTGAACATTTTGCCTAAAATGTCATATGGTGTGCTTGAGTGTGTTATGTTACAGAATTACATGCTTATGATTTTGTCATTAAAATAGGGTGTTATTTGTGCTCAACCCTATATATTCTAGGATCTAGGAATTACATTAGGCACTGGGGATCCATGCTGAGAACGGCAGATATGACCCCTGCCTCATGGAGCTGACAGTCTGCAGGACTTCATGGCAGTGATATGATACATCACATCCTTGATATCATCTTTGTCAAAAATAGCAAAAAATAAATGTCCCATAAAGTTCCACATGTCAAACTCTGAGCACAGCGCTGGGTGTACAGAATATGTTTTATAATCATTAGTCCACTTATTTAACAAACATTTTTTTCTATGATGTCAATTTCTATGCCTTTTCTAGGTTGAGGGTACATAGGGAACAATTCATCCCTCCCTACATTGTAGTTCAGGAGAGAAACGATCAACAGAATCGTTAAGTGAAATCCGTGGCACACTCGATAGTGATAAGGGAGTTGTAAAGAACGCTGAGCCTGATTCAGGGGAATGGTTAAGGGAGAGCCTCACTGAGAAGGTGACATTTGAGTACACACCTGAAGAAAGATAGGGAAGGGTGTGCAAAGGTCCTGAGAGAGTATTCTAAGCAAAGAGAAGCACAAGGTCAAATGCCAAAGGCCGGCACAGGCCTGTCAGGATCCACGTGTTATTAGGCAGGACATTTCTATTGAAAGTAGCAGAAACTCAGCTCCAAACAGATTAAGCATGAGGCTTACAGGAGGAAGACTCGGTTAGTTCATAGATTCTGAAGGTGAGATGCAGGAAAGCAATTGCCTTAAACTCGGGAAGCTATAGGGAGAGCCTACTTCTCCCCTGGCTTGCTTTCTCTCTCCTCTGCTCTCTGGACATTGGCTCTGTCCTCTCAGGGTTCTTCCTCAGTCGCGTGGAGCATAACGTGGTGGCTGGCAGCTGCGGTCACATTTTTATAGCCTTACAGTCAAGCACTGTAATAGATATTCATTTCCCTGCCTGCTCTTGCATAAAAAAAATGCCCAGGCCCAAAAGTTCACTGTGGCTGCAGGATGGGACATTATACGAATGGCTCAGTCTGGGTAATGTGTTCGCCTCTGTGGTCTGGTTAACAAAGTCTGTCATTGAAAAGAGGTAGAGAAAAGGAAGCTGGACTCATTAAGACCATAGCTTCCAAAATGACTTGCCTTAAGAAAAACAGTTTATAAATGCCATGGTGGAGACTACGTCCTTACACATCATCAGAAATCATTAGCATCCTAGTTACTTTGGCATATGGATGAGACCTTGGACTGTGATATGTTCTTGCTGATTCCCCAGAGACGTTTTGTGATTTCTCTCATCTATACAGAGGACATTCTGTTCATTGTCATATGCATATAATGATCCCATAATCTAAAATGCTTCATGCTTATGATGCTGAGTGGTAGGCTATAATTACCTCTCCTTTGTTGTCATTAGGAAGTGCTATGAGATTTCAAACAACTGAAAAGTAGGCCACAAGTACACACTAAACATCCAATAATGCACAAGTTAATTTTAAGCTGGGTCATTTTTTGATGAAAACAATAATTATGATGGAAAAGGAATTGAAAGAGCAAAAGATAAAAATGTATGGCATACTATGAAGGGATTTCTGTGAGATATTCTGGAGGAAATAGGCACAGACTTGTCATGGTGGCAAGAATTAGGGGTATGTTAGCACACTCTGGTCAGCGTCGTCAACATATAACTATCTGCCCCTGAGGATGAGCTGTCTCAATATACACACAGGTCCTTAGAATACCTTGTAATGGCATTAATTCTGCTCATCTTGAGCCAAGAGTGCCTAGAGTCAGATATGCCTTCTTAATTCTCTTTGTATTATCAATGCATTTTTGTTCATTCGGACTCCTCATCCTGCAGTGCCCTCTGAGCCTTCACCTCTGTCTAAATTCCACATCTTCAAATTCCTCTTCCAGTGCCACCTCCCATCGGATCCTTTCTCTGGCGCACAGATCAGATGCAAGCTTGTCTTCCCTGGACTCCCGCAGCTCCTTACCCAACCTCTATCACAGTACTTACTTCCACTTTGTACAGCTTTTGTGTTTGGTACACACCCTCCTTAGCTAGCTACTGGATCTCGGCCTTCGGGAGTCACTTTCCCAACAATATGCCAACACAATGCCTTGCATGTGTAAGGCATTCAGGAAAGATCTGTTGATTAGGAGGATGAAGAGTTTGCTAAATTTTACTGATATTGCTCAGACAGCTGATCGCAGACAACTCTGCCCACAGAGATTAGTTTTAATATCATACTCATTAATTCAGCTAACATTTCTGGAGGACCTATTACATGCCAGAAATGTTGCTAGGTACTAATTAGTTCATGGCCATAAAAAACTACAGATATAAAGTATATATTCATTGATCCTAAAAATTCATAAAAATACCTCTCATTGATTTGCTTTTTTAAAATCATCTGTACAGAAATATATAGGGTCCTTAAAACACATCTTTAATAGTTCCTCCACTCTGATTTCTGCAAGCACTGTAGTTAATTCTTTATTCTCAATAGCATTACTAGTCTCATCAATAAATATACACTTTGCATCCATGTAGAGCTGTGAGGCTCAAACTTTACTGGCTATAAGAAAATAACATAGGAGTTTTAAAATATAAATTCTTGCCACACTAGTTCTCACCTCCACCCCAGACCTGTTGGATTGATATTTTGGTTGAGAGTGGTGGCTAATTTGAATCTTATCATTTTTCCCATCCCACCTTCCCTTAATTCTGTCTTTGTGAACTAGGTACCTGTCCAAACTGGTGTTCAAGGATCATTGTTTTAAAGTTTATTTCAGTCCTATCAAATCCTTGTAAGAGAAAGGGTTTTTTTTTCTTTCTGTAGTTAATAAGTGAGGAAATTGAAGTTGCAATATATTAATTTGAAAAAGAAACTAAAAAACTCATATAACTCAACAACAAGGAAACATAAATAATTCAACTGAAAAAAAAAATGGGCTGAGGACTTGAACAGACACTTCTCCCAAGAAGATATACAAATGACCAACAGATACATGAAAGGATTCTCAACTTTACTAGCTATTAGGGAAATGCAAATCAAAACCAATGAAACAGCACCTCACACTTGTTAGAATGGCTACTACCAACAAGACAAGAAATAAGAAATGTTGAAGAGGTTGTGGAGAAAAAGAAGCCCTTATAAGCTGCTGGTGAGGATGTAAATTGCTAGAGCCACTATTGAAAACAATATGGAGATAACTCAAAAAATTAAGAATATGGCTACCATATAACCAGCAATCTTTTTTCTGGGTATCTATCCCAGAAAAGTTAAAAAACATAAAAATATATGCACCCCTATGTTCATTGCAGCATTATTTATGGTGGCCAGGACATGGAAATAACCCATGTTCTTTGACAAGTGATTGGATAAAGAAAATGTGGTGTGTATGTACAGTGGAATACTACTCACCCCTAAGAAAAGGTAAAATAGTGCCATTTGCAACAACATAGATGGAGCTTGAAAAAATTATGCTAAGCAAATTAAGTGAGATGGGAAAAGTCAGGGATATGTGGCTCAACCAAATAAATGAACAAAATAAATCTCTAGAAACTAAAACTAAATGAAGAGAGGTAGATGAATTACCTGACAAAAAGTCCAACATTATCATTGTAAAAATGCTCAGTAAGTTCAAGAAAAGAATATACAAACAAAATGAAAATATCAACAGAGATAGAAAATGTAAAAAGAAACTGGGGCTGAAGAAAATAATAACTGAATTTTAAGATTCACTAAAAAGTTTCAACCACAGAGTTGATCAAGCAAAAAAAAAAAAATCAGCAAAGTCAAAGATAGGTCATTTGAAATTATCCAGTGAGAGAAGCAAAAAGAAATAAAAAGAACTGAGAAAAGAAAGTCTAAGAGACAGGATACTATAAAATGGACTAATATACACATATGGGAGTCATGAAGGGGAAGAGAAAGAAGGAATAGCACACTTATTTGGAGAAATAATGACGGAAAACTTCTCAAATCTAGGGAAGAAACTGAATGTCTAATTTCAGGGGGCCCAAAGGACTTCAACTAAGAGGAAAATAAAGAGCTATACACTGAGACACATGATAATCAAACTGTCAAAAGTCAAAGACGAACAGAGATTTTTAAAATAATAAGAGAGAAGCAATTTGTCACGTACAATGTAGCTTCCATAAGACTCAGCAAGTTTCTTAGCTGAAACCTTACAGATCAGAAGGGAAGGGAATGATGTATTTAAAGTACTGAAAGAAGCATACAATTGCCAACTGAGAGTACTTAACTGGGCAAAAATGCCCTTCAGAAATGGAGAGATAAGTATTTCCCAGGAAAACAAAAGCTGAAGAAGTTCATCAACACTAGGCCCACCTTACAAGAAATGCTAATAGGAGTTCTTCAAATTGAATAAAAGGACACTAGACAGCAACACAAAAGCTTTTCAAAGTATAAACCTTGCCAATAAAAGTAAATATATTGACATATATAATATACCGCGATGCCAATGAGTGCATGTTACTTTTAATTCAGACATAAAAGTTAAAAGACAAAAGTATAAATAATAAATATAACTATAAAATACATTGATATGAAATATAAAGAGATGTAATTTATGACATCAGTAAAATAAAATGTTGGGGGAAGAGCAATAAAAACAGTTTTTCTACCCTGGCTGGTGTGGCTCAGTGGATTGAGGGCCGGCCTGCAAACCAAAGGGTCACTGGTTCGAAGCCCTGTCTAGGGCACATGCCTGGGCTGCAGGTCAGGTCCTCAGTAGGGGGCGTGTGAGAGGCAACCACACACTGATGTTTCTCTTGCTCTCTTTCTCCCTCCCTTCTCCTCTCTAAAAATAAATAAATGTAATCTTTTAAAAAATAGTTTTTACATGCAATTTAAGTTATCAACTTATAATAAGATAGCTTATGGAAACTCTATGGTAACCACAAAGAAAATAACTACAAAAGAAAATGAGAAAAGAATCAAAGCTTATCAGCCCAAAAAATATTAACAATCATAAAGGAAGATAGCAAGAAAAGAGGGATAACAAAAACTATAAGACTGAAAATAGTTGAAAAAATAACAATAGTAAGCCCTTCATTATCATCAATTCTATTAAATGTAAATGAATTAAACTCCCCAATCAAAAGATATAGAGTGGCTGAATAGGAAAAAAATCCAACTATGTGCTCTCTACAGGAGACTCACTCCATATTAAAAGACACATATAGGTTAAAAGAAAAAGAATGAAAAAATATTTTACACAAATTGTAATCATAAGAAAACAGGGATGGCCATGCTGATATCAGGCAAAATAGTCTTTAAGTCAAAAGACAAAGAAGAACATTATATATTGAATAAAAGAGCCAATCCACCAGGATGACACAGAAATTATAATTGTATATTTACTCAACATCAGAGCATCTAAATATATAAAGCAAACATTGACAGAGCTGAGGAGAAACTAGACCGCAACACATAAATAATAGGTGATTTCAATAATGGGTACGACGCCGAGACAGAAGATCAATAAGGAATCAGAGAACTTGAACAACACTAAATACAAAGTGGACCTGACGTATACATGATATTCTACTCAATGGCAGCATAATACACATTCATCTCAAGCACAGAGAATGGACACCAGTATGAATCACTCTAGGTCATAAAACAAGCCTTAGCAAAGCCTTTTTGAAGATTGAAGTCATACCAAGTATCTTTTTTTTTACCATAGCAGAAGGCACCTAGAAATAAGCAGCAGAAGGACAAACCGAAAAATTCACAAATATGTGCAAATTAAACAACATATTCTTGAACAACCAACAGATAGAAGATGCAATCGAAAGAAAAATGAGAGGGTGCTGGACAGACAGAAGCGATGTCATCTGAGAACCTGTTAGAAATGTAAATCTTTGGCCTGACCCAGGACCTGCTGAGGCAGGATCTCTGGGGCCGAAGCCTCACAATCTGTGTTTCAGCTATTCTGCCAAGTGACCTGTGCTAGTGAAGGAGGTTCAGGCCTGTTGTGAGAAACGAATGACAGGAGGGATCTGAAAGGAACATTTCAAGGGATAGAATATACAGAGTAACATTGCTTCTTAATTCTCTCTTTTCTATCATTTGCCCTACTGTGGTAGAAATATGGAAGACTCAAACGTCAGCCAAATTAACAGGAAGCAGGGCAAAGAGCAAAATCACAAAGCGCGTGCCTTAATAACTGGCTACAAAAATACCAAGAATCAATGGGTTGGCAATAATAACAATTACTTTGTTTTCCCTAAATGGTTCTTGATTTTTTCATGTAAACAGTGGTTGCGAAATTGAATTCCCATAAGTGTGGTCAAGACAATAGCAGTGAAAAATTGTTTTGTGTGAAAAAAAATTATGTACTTTAAGCACTGCTCTGTGAGGTCTGATTCCAAGGGACTGCTATATTCCCTCAGGGAGTTTCTGCCACCTAAGGAGGCCATGAAGGGAAGGCTGCTTTTTCCTGACACTTCCCAAGTCAAGCATTTTTTCTTTTGTGGGTGTAATGAGTCACGAAAACTGTGGAACAAATGAATGAACATCTCACTAACCACAAGCCTGGAAGTAAAGAGATTCAAAATCTTCCAGTTCCCCAGAGCTCCTAAATCATTGCTTTTCCACGTTCCTTAAAAGCTAATTCTACTCAACCATCTTGTAGGTCTTCCAGGGTCAGGCACTGCATTCCTGGTCATTTCCCCGCATTCATCTGAGATTCCGGGTACTTGATGCATAATCTTACTATATACTCCAAGTTCCATTATCATATAAGGATTTTTCTTTTTAATAAGGACTTTGTGCCTTGTGGATGACTGACACAGCATCCTGTTATCTTACCTCCTACACTTCTCAAATTTCTGTAACTTCGGTCCCATTTAATTTCAGCCATGCACTACTTGGCCACCCCCTGGATCTGGACCTGGTCATCACTAGGACTTTTCTGCTCTGTTATATTGAATTCAGACATAGTACTCTCTGTTTCCCAGCATTTTATTTAATGTCTGAAATTATTTTATTTATTTATTTATTTATTTATTAGAGAGGGGGCAGGGAGGGAGAAAGAGAGGGAGAAAAACATCAATGTGTTGTTGCCTCTCGTGCGCCCCCTACTGGGGACCTGGCCCAGAATCCAGGCATGTGCCCTGACTGGGAATCAAACCAGTGACCTTTTGGTTTGCGGGCCTGCGCTCAATCCACTGAGCCACACGAGCCAGGGCTGCTTCCCAACATTTTAGTTTCTGTGCTAGATGATTCTCATGATCTTAACCCCACTCACTACCTCAAGACATTTCAGTGGTTCTTTATCAATCAACCACTTCTGACTTTACCTATTCCCTATGAAGACCATAGACTCATCTGATGCTGGGAAAATGGCAAGATTTAATGGGATTTTGAGATGGTAGATTTGGCTGTGAGTAGTGACATGAGCAACGGACTGGAAGGTGAAGAGTCCAGGGTTACGGAGTAGACCTGTGGGCCGTGCACAAGTCGAGGTACACAGGTTGAGGCATGGGTTTCTAAGGTCTTGCCCAACCTCTGTTAGAGAATAGAACAGGAGGCAAAAAAGGATGACATGGTATAAAGGGAATCAACTGTGAGCTCTCTGAGAACAGCCAGCTTACTTACTTTGTTCCTCACTATACACATGGTTTCCATTTCATACTTAATTTCCTGATTTGAAGGGGTGTGGTAAAGATTAAATGGAGATTATATAAAGCTTCATAAAAATGAACCTTTCAGTAGAACCAGGCGAGGATGCAAGGCTTCTTACACTGCAGCCTTAGAGGTCGCAGAGCATCACTATCCCTACTGGTCGACGACAGGTCACAGGGCTAGACTGGATTCCATGGTAGGGAACGAGCTCTGCAGGGCATGGACACTGGGGGGCACAGTTCTTTGAGGAGAGGTGCATCCTTCCAAACTAGCTTCCAATTTAAGTAAGAGCCTTAAAAGTATTTTTTTCCCTTATCGTTCTGTATAGAACAAAATACCTAACTCAGTGCTGGATTATCAACCTATGTAAAGAAATTCATCCTAAATGGAAATTGCAGTGTAGTAGTTCCCCCTTAACCATGATTTCAGTTACCCATGTTCAACTGCAGTCTAAAAATTATAATGAAAAAAAGATCTAGAAATAAATAATTTAAAAGTTTTAAATTGTGCCTTATTCTGAGTGGTGCGATGAAATCTCACTTTGTTCCCCTCCACTTGCCCAGGACACGAGCCGCCCTTTGTCTATTGGATCTGCCCTGCCTGTGCTACCTGCCCATGGGTCTCCTGGCCGTCGTGGTTATCAGAGAGAGAGAAATTGAGAGAGAGAGAAAGAGCACACTCACCTAACTTTTATGACAGTGTATTGCTATAATTGTTCTATGTTATTACTAGTTATTATTTTTATCCCTTACTGTGAATGATTTATGAATTAAACTTTGTCATGGGTATGTATGTATATGAAACAAACATAGTATATGTAGGGCTTGGTACTGTCCATGGCTCCGGGCGCCCACTGGGGACCATGGAACGTATCCCCCATGGGTAATGTGGGCCTAGTGTATTTACTTAACTCAGAGACGTTTAGAGGGATTGTAAAACATAGTCCACAGCAACTGGTTTCTTTAAAAAGAAATCCTCTGTTCCTGAACCTTCTCGAGCACCCTGAGACTCATCAGAGAGCCCCACCTTTTTAATACCAAAAACATCTTCTGTCTCATCAGTGCCATCCTGTTCTTGGTCTTAGTCCCTCTGTCTTTTCCTTCGTGCTTTTGCATGACGGACCACGGGTATTGTCATGTTCCCCTGACACGTGTAGCCCCTTGGACTTGTTCTTCTTGAAATGTCTGCTCATTAGTATAATTTGAATTCCATCAAAACTAAAATTGCATTTTTATTTATTTTAAGGATAGATTGCTTTTTAGCACAACATATATGTTGGGACAATGCATAAATTAAAATCGTAATACTTACTATGTGGTGGAGTATCACTACAGGAAATATTTTTGCCAAACACTCTTTTTGGCCAAGATGAGACTCCTCTTCGGGCCTGTCCTTTCCGGACACACCTGATCTCTCTATTCAAGAAGCTGGAACTGAGCAGCTGGAACTAGAATACACTGCCCCACTCACCATAATGAGAGGGTCGTAGAATTACCTGAGGAAGGGGCACGGAAGTGATGAGAGCATCGAGGCGAAGGTTGGGAAATCTCTGTCTGATTATTGATCAGGCGTGTGGCCATAAGTAAATTACTTGAATTCTGAGGCAACTGTTTCTCAGACTTTAATGTCCACGTGAATGTTGTGCTCACTGGGGATCTTGTTTATACGCTGATCCTAATTCAGTAGCTCTGAGCTGGGCCTGGGACTCTGTGTCGCTCAGCAGCTCCTCTGATGCAGGTGCTCCTGGTTTACGAACCCCACTTGGAGAAATAGCTCTGTATCATTCTCCTCTTGTCTGGGAATGAGGAGAGTAGTATGCATTCATCTTACTCCCACTTAAAAAAGAAACCCCACACCTTTATGGTTGTCCATTTTCTAGAAAAACTTAAGCCCAGATTCCCTGCTAACTCCTTAGCATGGCTCACAGAACTCTTGGAATCGGGTACCAATCTCCCCTCCAACTACTCCCTCTTCTCCCCAACCCTGAGTTACTCATCATTCTTCTACATGCCATAATCCCATGCACTTTGACAGCTAGTTCCATCTCCCCAGAACCTCCTACATGAGCAAGTCCTAGGCTGTAAGCATCCTTTATAGTTCAAATAGAGTCCTATTAATGTTTGTAGCTCAAAATGCAGCCTATTGTCAGTATATAGCAACTGCTCAGTAAACATTTATTAAATAAAATAGGTTCAGCTCCTACTCACTCTGCAAAGCTGAAGTAAATGTCACCTCTTCTATGAAGCCTTGCCTGGCATGGCCAGATGGATCTCTAGTCAGCACCTTATATATTTTTATATAACACTTTAGTGAATTTTAATATTTCTTTGTATTTTTCTACTAGATTTTGAGGTCCTCGAGAGCTGAGGTAGGGCCTTGTCCCTCCCCAATTCCCCTTTACCAGCACAGGTCTAGGCACGGGGTACACCGTCAGTGAATGTTTGATGAGTAAATTATTGTATGTGATAAATGAAAGATGGCATCCTTGAAGAGGCAGGTTTTGTTTTGCTTAAAAGAAATTCAGAACCACTCAGCTTCCAATTTTCATTCCATGGGTGAATGTCTGCTTCCTTCTATAACTCTTCCTTTGAGGGCACACATGCAATGTGCTGCCCCTGAGCAGGTTCTTAATCTACCTGTCCGGGCAGCGATGCTGTGGATGGGGTCCACGGTACATCACTTTGTAGCGCTTGGTTTGCCCGGAGTTGGAGCGATGGTCTTGTCTCGCTCTGATAAGGATTAGGCTGTCAAGTGGTTAACGATAATGTGGGAGTCTGAGATGAAAGCAGGATTGAACTTCTGCCTGCAGAAACCTACAGGGAGAGAAAAATCACACAGAGGTCGTGGAACTCCTGACGCATTTCCTTTGGAGGATATAATATGGAAACTACACTGACTGAAGGAGTGACAGGAAAAGGAAAGATGGAACCTGGTAAGCAGTGAACACCTACTATGTCCTGGAGGTTTTCATCCATTATTCTATTTAATTCTCAGTGACTCCACAAGGACAATATTCCCTTAAGAATTCTGAAAATAGTTGCCATGAAGTAAGCACTTTTCTAAATTATCTTACCTGGTGTTCAAAACAACACTGTGTTACACTATTACACCTCAATTTACAAGTAAGAAAACTGAATATCAGAGCAGCTGAGAAACTTCTCCAGGTCACTGAGCCCTCACCTGACAGGGCACACATTTGTTACTGTATCAGTCTGACATGTACATTTCAACACCTACCACAGTTAGACTTTTCTAAGGGTTGATTTCTTCACTAGTCTTTTTAGCTTCTTGAGACCTGTATTTTACTCATATTCACATTCCCATTTTAATTCAGTTGAATTAAATTTCCCTACATCAAACTACTTCAATACCTTGTTGAGGGCTGGAAAGGTGTGCTATTTATTTTTACAATGTATTCTTAGTACCCGGTACATTATCTTTTGTGTTACTGGTGAGTTACAAATAGTTATTGGATGGATGGATGGGTGGGTGGGTGGGTGGGTGGATAGATGTGTGGATGAGAAGGTCCATGAAAGAAATGAGAAGGAAACATTTTTTTCATCCATTTAGTCCAGTATTATAGTTTTTATTTTTCAGTGGGAGGACAGACCTAGCACCAGTAAGTCTGTCATAGCTACAAGCATAAGAAACACTGTATTTATAAGAACTGGATGGTCTAGGAAAGAAATAATAAGTAGAAATTAGCAAAGAGATTAGCAATTTGAAGGTGAAGGAAAGGAGATGAGGAAAAACAAACAAAGGGGACACTGCAGTAGGAAAGGATCTTGAAAGTTGGTAACTAGGTGAGACATTTCAGGAAGGCTGTTGGCTTCACCATCAGGTACAGTTTAGGTCAGAACAAGAAGTTGGGAAGTGATGTCTGTGACTCTGACATGAGGTGCTGTGGTGCATCTCTTTATTTTTAGGGTTACTTGTGGTCACCTGATGTCTGTGGCAACCCTCACAGCCTCTCCCATGCAGCCTCTGTCTTACGGGACCAAATCAATATGCTCAGCAGCACTGACTTGAGTGGGAATATGGCTTGAGGTGTTCCTTCAAGTAGCGTGCAGAACAATAGGAAGTATATCATCTTCATAAACAGCTGTAATGCAAGATAAAAGGAGAAGCAATACACTGAGAAAGGGCTAAGAGTACTTGCAAAAGGGAGGAGTGGAGGCAAGTGGACACTGGATGTAGCTTTTGAATCGGGGCTGCCTGAGTGAGTGCATAGGATGGGGGTGCATGGAGTCCGGGGAGGGAGTGGCTTAAACAAAGTGAAAGAACGTCCCACCAAGACGGAAATGAATTTCATCTTCACTATAAATATAATGAAAATGAAGTTCAGAAAGGCAAATTGCTGAAGATCTCATGGTGGAGGAGTAGTATGGCAAAATCCAAACCTAAATTTTCTGCCGCCCAAACACAAGGTATTAAAGACTTTGCCTCACAGTGGCCTCACAGGGAAGGGAGAAGGGACAACACCTGGGAAGAAATGGGGTAACAATGATAATACCAATACCAAATACTTACAAAACAACAGACTTGAAACAACTATAGATATAGATGTATAGTTTTATATATATATATAAAACTCATTCAGTCTTCACAATAACACTATTTTACAGGTAAAAATCTAAAGCCCAGACAGGTTAAGTCATTTGTCCAAGGTCACACAGCTGGTAATGATTTAAATCCAAGCAATCTCACTCTGACATGTGTTTTGAAATAAAAGCTAAAGAATAAGGGGAATTAGAGATGATAAAGGATTAATATCTTCTAGATGCACCAAAGTCTTCCAGGAATGATTACTTCAGAACTGGTGCCAAAAATGCTAACCTCCTTTCTCCCGTGGGTCTATCTTGGGTCAGAAATATGATTTTTCCTTCCTCATTTCTCTCACTCTTAAAGCAGGGGGAAAAACACCTAACTAAAATGAAAATGTAATTAGTATCCTTATCATTTGAATTCAAAATGAAAACTAAAAAGCAGCTGAAAGAAGCCCTTTGAAATGAAAACTATTTTAGATTACAGAAAAAGTATGCTAATTAAATATGATTGATAAGTTATTTTGTTAGTGACTCATGTTACCTTGTTACAGTTTCATTCATTTCTAGTTGACTAATGAGCTCATTGAAATAAAGAGAGGAATTTAGATTGAATGTTATTTTCTTTGGGGTTTTATATATGTTTACATTTCATTTCAGTTGTTAAGCGACCCCTAAACTTTACTTCTATTATCCATTTAATTTGAAACTAAAAAGACAGAGAGAAGAGCTTGCAATCTGTCTGAGACAGGGACGTCCTTGTTGGTGCAGGTTGACTGTTTAAACTAATGGACATTTCCTTCCCTTAATAATAAGCAAATTATCATCAAAGAAACAGAATCGTTCTTGACCAATAATGATCACTAAAAGATTGCGGGGAAAAGTTCTTAGCACTAACTATTTTTCAATATGAAAGTAAGGCTAGAGTTAACATGTTGGTTCTCATTGTGCTTTGGTTCCTTTTTAGCTGTTTGAACTTGACCATGAGACTAAGCATCTCTGCACCTGCACTAGCTACTTTGTTTCCTGGAAATCTGTTCTTCCTTCTTTATAAGGGTGCTATGACCTCATAAGGGGTCATATAGAAGAGTGTTCTAAGATGTATGATAACACAGAAATGCACAGCTTTAGTATTATTTGTAGTGTTTATTCTTTTTATTCATGGAGAAATATCTTGGGAAGTCACAGGCTGTTAACAAAAGTCCTGCCTCTAGATCTCCATCCCCATGAATGTAACAGATAGTGCGAAGAGCAGGGAGTATAAAACTGGCTCGTTGACTTCTTCTTTAAAAAATTTTTTTTCTTGATCAGTCTTACCAGGGACTTATCACTTTTATTAATGTTTGCAAGGAGTTGAGTTTTGAATTAATTTCTCTATTGCCATTATTTAAAATGTTTTTGTCCATTTCTACTCTTTATTTTTTTCTTGCTTCTATATAGTTTGGGTCTCAGCTGGATGCCTGAGGAGCTAGCAACATCTACATACCATATGAGACAGAATTTTAACGTCCCCTGCTCTACGCAACCCCAGAGCAGTTACTCTCCGCTTGTTCTGAATGTGCATAGCTTAACACGTTATAACAGTCCCATAAGGAGCTTTCACTCATAATTCTGTGGTTCACCCCCTGCACAGTTTATTCGGCCTCTCACAGACCTGCTCAGACACATCAGCAGCCCCAAACCTGCCTCCTCAGCTGCGCTCTCTCTGGGGTTCCACTTTGCTGGCTGCAGTCTAGAAAAATGCACGTAGGCAGAAAGCTGAAGCGTATATTGTAACCAAACCCAAGTCCAGCTGCCTGCCGCAATGAAAGCCAAACCCATGAGACAATGCTGGTGAGAAGGAAAGAGGTTTATTCAAGTGCTGACCACCTGGGAAGATGGGGGACAGTTGCTCCAAAGCTCATCTTAACGTCTCCGTGCAGACAGAAGTTTCTATAAGGAGGGAGAGGGAGAGCAGAACGAAGAGATCAGAGGGGGGGGCTGTGGACATGCCGGCAGTGACCTTGCTGGTGCTGATGTGGGTTTTCCTGGTTGGCGTCCTTGAGATGGCCAGCTGGTTGGATTCCTCTGCCTAGGGGCCCTGAGGACAGGCTGCTCCTTAGGGTCACACAGGGACTGAAACTGCTGATTCTAGAAAAGTATACAAAAATGCCTTTTAACATGCAAGTTTTAGTGTTGAGGGAGAAAATCAGGTTAGGGTAACAAGCTGGGTTTAATATTTACTAAGATTAATACGGATAGAAATACAGCATATTTATAACCCATTGCAACATTTGGCTCACTTCGTGTCTTAGGAACCACAACCTTGCATTGTCTATCGTCCAGTGTCTGAAAATAGTGTCCTCCTATATTCTGTCCAGTTCTCCAGTTCTAATTTTTCAGCGGCAGGACAAGTTTAGTGCCAATTAGTTTGTCAGAGCTAGAAGCAGAAGAAATATGTTTTTTTAAGAACTGAGAGGCTTAGGGTATAGTTATGGACCTCCTCCAGCCTGTACCTTGTGCTTTCATTTGTTCGCTTGCCCAGTTGGTATCAGCATCTTCAGTTAATTTGCTCACAGGGTTTGGTGAAGATCAATTTACATAATCGTGGTGGCAGTGTTTTGCATGCTAAAAAAGTGTATTATATAAAATTATGTAGTATTAAACATGATTATTACCCATGAAGCACAGATACTTAAAAGAATTAGTCAACGTGCATGACAAAATATATATTTTTTGGTATTTCGGAAAAGAAAACAGGAGCAGAGGAGTACCATTTATAATCAATTACTGTGTGCCACATGCTATGCTTGTGACTTTGTTTATTCGAGCAACCCTATATTATAATACATGTGCCAATTTTATTCCCATTTTACAGATCGGGAAAGAGAGGCTCAGAGGAGTTAAATCATCCTACAGTCAGTACATGATAGATTCAAAGCCTGATCTGTGGATTGCAAGGCCTGTTTTTTTGGACTTGTGTTCAAAGATTTCTTTCTCAGACTGAAAGCCTTCATATAAACATCTAGACCAGATTGCTGAACCTCTGAAACTTGCCAAGTGCCAAACGAGACACAGCCTATTATGGTGTTTTGTTTTCTTCCCAGTGTTGTATTATTTTTTGACTTGTCAGAACTTTATTGTGTAAATAGTTCTGAGGAGCGTGAGAATCATTAATGATAGCTACCTCCCCAAATAACAGAGTCACTCACTCGTGTACACATGCATATATGATAATGTGTATGTGTGTTTCTAAAATCGCTTCTAAGTAAACCCTTTTCTTCTTTACGCCGTAAGTCTAGCTTGAAATAAAACTATTAAATGTAGTGTAAACATTACTAAATTGGGATGTTAACATTTAAAAATTGTTCCGTGCCTTTTAAATGTGTTCTGCTGTTTTCCCTACCTAATTATCATTCTTTTCAATATTTATATGTTACCGTGACCTTTTTCTGATTGAATAACTTCAACTGGGTCTCAAGTGCTTGCAATATCTTACTTTTAAAATTAAATTATGTTGCAAAACGACAAGTGAATCATATCACAAAAAGAAGCAGGGTGGCAGAAAGGTCATCACATCTGTCAGAACCTCCAAGCCACTGTTTTTACAAGAATCAGGAAACCTAAGAAAAAATGTCAGGACACAGGCAGCGTTTGAATCATGACCATGTAGGCAGTGTGTTAGGAGTGATTTCATATACGTCACCTCATTTAACATCCACAAAAATCCAACAAGGAAGAAATTGTTACCGCTCTTGACAGTAATGGACTCAGAGGGGAAATGAGACTGCACAGCTCAGTGGGGAGGAGGAGGGGGAGGTGCCTCCAGGTCTTTTTGACACACAAGCCCAAGTTTTGTTGTTGTTGTTTGTTTGTTGTTGCTCTTTTTTTTGTTTTTTTGCTATAAAATGGTCATTAAATGCCTTCTTAAAAGCAGAAATTTTTTGATTTTAAGAAGCAGCTGAACATGTAAATGCAGCTTCCTTTGGGGCTCTAGAGCAGCCTCGCAACACTTCCGCTTCGAGTCTCCTTCACAGACTACGGCGTCTACTCCGTGCCCACCCCCGAGTGGCCACCTGGATTGCCAAAATGGGCCTTTTCAAACTCCCAAGCTTCCTTCCAAAGCCCCAAAATGTACTCTACTGTAAGTAAATAATGGTCTGTGTTTCCAACTCCAAGATGATTCACCAGGGAGAATTTAGAAGTATCTTGAATGGGGCGGCGACTTTAGGAAGAGTATCCAGTCTCTCACGGCGACTACTTTTCATTTATATACTATGTTTGCCAAGCCATTCTTATGTTACTTTAAAGCTGATTATATGTGGTTTATAATACAAGATAGGCAGTTCTTTTTCATTTTGGCCTCAGATTCAACAAACATTTACTTAATGCCAGTTACATGCTAGACACAATGCGTCTTGCTTCCATGTTCATTATATTAAGAAAAAAATTTTTGAGGGGGTTAGTGTTACATATTCTAAATAGCACAAGTTTTAGAGTCAGAAAGACTGGGTTGTACATCGAGGCTCTGCCACCTACTAACTATGGGTCTTTGCCAGGTACTCGATTAAGTATCTAAGCCTCAGTTTTAGCATATAAAATACAGGAATAGTGAAAGCTGTCTCAGAAATTTGCTATGGACAGTTCAATGACATCAGAACTAAAAAAGCACCTGAAAAATCACTATACTAAATACCAAATAAAGGGTCACTTTATATATTATCCTTATTCAATAAGTGAGACATAAACTGAGGTTCAAGGTAGATAAAATGTCATAGAGATTTGCAATAGCAGTCTTGGGTGTTAACCAAAAACCTTGAAATTCCCTGATGAGGGCTATAGGTCACAGGTGGAGCATTTCAGGGGTACATGGTCTTTGACCTTTCTTACTAGATTACATTAGGGGGTGATCACTCACATTCCTCAGTGTCTTCTGTCACGTGGCCTCATTCCCTGTGACCATGCTTCATTGACTCACTTGCCTTTGCATCTGTCCACTACAGAGAACTGTGTTCCAAATTTGAGCTTCTCCTTGGAATAACTGCCCAGTTATTTAATGATTGTAAACAAAGCCTTGATACCTCTCCTCTAGAATAAATACTTCTCACTTCTTAAGGCCTCCTTCCCCTTGAATTCTATTTATTGACCTTGGTTCTTGTGAGGCTCTTTTATAAACTTCCTGAAAATTAGCTGGCCATCATCTCATCTATGGGCTCTTATCTACGAATAAGAAAGCTATCTTTGGGCTCCTCATTTGCAAAGCAGAACAGGCATTCCGAGGAAAATCATTTACATGCCCATTTTATTTGGAATGATCATTTGCTAAACCTTTCTGAAAAAAAAAAAGGCGTACTTAACTTGGTAGGTGGCAAAGAAAGAGCTGGTTCATGGCCCTCTTGTGACTTAAGACCTTTGAAGGCAGGAATTAAGAACTAGTTACCGCCCACCAGGAGTCAGACATGCAACCATATTTATCTCATTTGCTTCTCACAGCAAAGCTGGGGTATAGGTGGTGTTCCCTGTGTTTTACTGTTGCACATGAAAAAGCCCGAGCAGTGGCTTGTGTTTCTTCTCTCCCTCAATGTGAAGGAAATTGAAGGAGAAAGTCATGAGGAAGCTGAAACCTTTAGCACTGGTTAGCCAAGAGTAAACATCAGAGACACTCCCAAACAAACCTGTGTTACCAAGCCTGTCGATAGTATTTTTCGTGTGACTCAGCAGGTGTGTGGTGCCACAGAGCCTTTCAAGCAGTACAAATAAATAAATAAATAGCTAAAAAAAAAAAAAAAAAAAAAAAGGACAGTTTCTGTAACTGTTCTGTAACAGATCCCATGGTCCTGTCAAAACTGCCTACAAAGCCAGTCTGGGAGTTCAAAGTGTTGTTGATTCACTCCAGTAAAATGATGTTGTTTGTAATCAAAACCTTTGCAAGCTTTACAGAGCTGATGTTTATGTAGACGACAGCTTTTTCCTCCGTAGGACTTCTCAAGAGGAAAAGAAAGGAAATGCTAATATTTATTGAGTACCCACTGTGTACCTTGCATTCTTCTAGCACTTTCATATGCATTAACAATTGATCTCTGCATGTGTTGTCTTCCTGTTTTTAAATTGTGGAAACCATGTCTCTGAGGGGTTAACTTAACTGGTTTCAAGTCATCGAAGCTGCACAGGAGGCACGTGACATCAAGGTCGAGCGAGTGAGCTCTAGAGGTGGGCAGGGCTGGACTTGAAACTCTACCTCTTTTCAACTGTGTGATGGGAGCAAGTTCTGAAACCTCATACACCTACATTGTTAGTTATAAATTAGGGTTAATACCAGGGTGGTTATTAGGATTAAATGAAATAATGCCCGTGGATGCACTAAATACTTTCCCTGGCACATCCTAAACGTTTGGTACGTGAACTAGTTAGCAGTGCATGCTGGTGTAAGTAATGCCGGAAATGACATTTGTTTCCGTTTGATTCCCAAGTCCGTGTATTTCATTATACCACACAGTCTTCTAGAACCACCATTTCATCCACGAGGTATTACCTTCATAGAGTCATCAGTAATCTGAAACTGGTTTAGGTAGGTGACATATAGTCTCATATTAAATCTATTAAATACTTGGTTACTGAGTTGTTACCTTTATTAATTTCCCCTTCTTTTGGTAAGTCTTTCCCTGGGTTGAATTGCTTTCAGTGCCACCCTGAGTGAAAAAGGCAACACAGCGCCTATCAGTCAGAATTAAGAAAAGGTGATCTGGACACATTGCCCAACATGATGACACATCCAGGTGCCCAAATAAGGCTTGTTAGCTCCCATTAGCAGAGGCCACTCTTCCACCTTTGGGAGATACAAAGATTGGTTGCGTAAAAAGCCACACAGGGAACTTCTGCAAAGTAAAGGACTGGTTACCATGATGCACTAGGGCATCTTTTTCTTCCCTCAGTCTCTATCTCATGATGACGTCTGAGTTGTGAACTTGCGAAAGTATGAAACCAAAGTACTAAGGCCTGACTGGCGAAAAAGAGGGTGCATTTTGGAGTCCAGCTGGCTACAGCAATCACTGGTAGTATAACATCATGGAGATTATTTTCTCCACCCAGACGTCAGTTTTCTATAAAATGGAAAAAGATAATAAACTATTTTTAAAAATCCCTGCGTTGATCATTTAGAGGTATTGGAAACACCCCACAAAATTACAGACATTAATATATTTTATGTGGATTCAATCCGTCAGCAACTTTTTAATTAAGCATCTACATATCAGATACAGCTCAGCTTTAAGAGTATGCAAAAAATTGGTTTTGTCGTGGGTTTGGGATGAGCCATTAACTGTTTCCAAGTCATCAGAAAACAGCAGTTGAATATTCACCCTGACACCCAGGTCCTATTTCTAACTTATCTTCACACTCGAGGAAGAATATTAGGCTTCACATGAGGCCACTTGCCCTCCCTTGAACATGACAAGTTCAGTCACACCTCTGCACTTTTGCCCAAGCTGCTGTTTCTCTCTGAATGCTTCTCTTTGCTTTCTTCACTATCCAAATCAGGCTCAGGGCTCAGAAATTTACACTGACATTTAAACCCAGTTGAACTTAGCCCCCAAATCCATCTTTTCATAACATATGCCATTTCTTCTCAGGTCTCCTCAAAATTCAATGTGTGTGAAACACCCGTGGATCTTGTGGACCTGCGGATTCTGGGAGCTTGCCTTTCTAATCAGCTCCCAGGTGATGCTGGTGCAGCAAGTCCATGGACCACACTTTGAGCAGCGAGGTCCTTGAATTCTAATTCGGGGCCCAAAATATTCATTTCCCATAGTGCGCCACCACGTTTTCTTAAATTAGAGTTTATTGGCAAATTCTTTCCCACTAACACATGTGAAAAAAAGAAGTAACTGGTGGTTTTAAGTCAAATAAGAGACACGAGAGCTTAGACAAGCCACATAGCCCCCTTGCGTCGTTGCCTCACCTGTAAAACAAGCACCACGCCAGCTCCTGCCTTGGCGCCTCGCTCTGGCCCCCCGAGTGGCTCCAGTTTATGCCCATGTCTAATTGTGCTGGGCAGCCCTATCTTAAAAGAATTTTTTTCCTTTCACTGATTTCAGGTTGTTTTTAAGTGTCTTTGAAAGCTCTTTCTGTGGGGGTTGTTACAAAACTAAAAGCAATGTCAAGAGGCAATTGGTGTTTTTTGGGTTGTCAGAATCTCTGCTAAATAAAAGGTTAAATATTCCAGAATCAAGGCCTTCCAGAGAAAATAGATCCCCCTGAGTGCCACCATGTATTACCATCTTTTCCCAAGTGCCATGCTTATTTTGCAGTTCTTTCTGTCTCCATTTCATAAATTTGCATTTTCCCTCTACCTTATGGCATAGTAACAAGAGCAGGGGCTTTGAAGTCAGACACTTGGTTGAACGTAGGAATTGGTAATTCACAGTGAGAAAGCCTCCTTACACAAAAATTTTCTCATCTGATAATCTATAAAGTGGAATTAATAATAATAATAATAAGGAGGAGGAGAAGGAAAAAACTTCAAAAGATTTTTGAAGGTCAAATTAGATCAGATATGTGCCTGATTTGTTGGGGCTTAGTAAATGTTAATGTCTCCCCCAGACTATCCTTGATCATCCTTTTTCTCTGTTTCTTATCCTCTCCTGTTTCCAAATGTATTATTCTTCATCGGGCTTCTTTTACCCTACATTTATCCAAAAATACATGTATGAATAAACGAATGACTAGATAAAGAATTAACTAGCAATTGAGCTATAGGAATAGTATTTTACATTTTTGTGTTGGCATTCTACTTCTGCCTTGAAGCACTTTCTTGTTTTGACCTTACAACATTGTCGTAAGGCATTATTTTTAACCTTCCTTATGGACACATTTGCCTTTACCTATGGTTCTCCTGTTCTTACGGCTTACTAATATTACTGAGAACTTCCTGAGAGCAAGGACAACTTCGTGTTTGTCTCTTCATCAGCTGCATTACACACAGTGACTGATATACAAGATTCCCACAACAATGTGATTAAATGACTGGATGAGGGAGGAAAGAAATGAAGGAAAGAAAGAAGTTTACTTTTCTCTATAGAAAGTGGCTTATTTGTGCAGTGCCTAGCACATAGTAGGCACTCAATATATATTCATCAGAAGTATGCAATTATCAGTGTAAGTCTTGGATATATTCCCAAATGCCAAGCTGATAATAAGATATATTTAACTTGGGAGTTTACAGTGACAAACTAAAAAAAAGCATAAACAGTGTTGGGAAAACTGGACAGATACATGCAAAACAATAAAACTGCATCACTTTCTTATACCAGGTATAAGAACAAACTCAAAATGGATTAGAGATGTACATAGAGGACCCAAAACCATAAAATCCTAGAAGAAAACATAGGCAGTAAACTCTTTGACGTGGCTCTTACCGATATTTTTTTGGATATGTTTCCACAGGCAAGGAAACAAAACATAAACAAGTGGGACTATGACAAACTAAAAAGCTTTTGCACAACAAAAGAGATCATCAACAAGGTGAAAAAAAGAGTCTACTCAATGGGAAAATATATTTACCAGATACATCTGATAAGGGATTAATATTAAGAACATAGAAGAAATTCATCAACTTAACACCAAAAAAAAAAAAATCCAATCAAAAATGAGCAGAGGACCTGAATAGACACTTCTCCAAAGCAGACAGATGGGCAATAGCCACATGAAAAAAATGCTTAATATCACTCATCATCAGGGAAATGCAAATTGAAACCACAATGAGATACCACTTCACATCTGTCAGAAAGGTTATCATCAATCAATCAACAACCAACGGTGTTGACGAGGATGTGGGGAAAAGGAAACCCTCACGAACTAGTGGTGAGGTTGTAAACTGGTGTAGCCACTGTGAAAAACAGTGTGTAGGTTCCTTAAAAATTAAAAATAGAACTGCCTTATGACTCAGTGGTTCCAGTTCTGGGTATTTATCCAAAGAAATCCAAAACACTAATTTGAAAAGATATATGGACTTCTAAGTTTATTGCAGCATTATTTACAATAACAAAGATATGTAAAAATCCTAAGTGTCCATGGATACACACATACACACACACACATATATAGTAATTGAAAAAAATTATATATTTTTAAAAAGTAACCAGGGAAAAGGAGAAAGAGAAGCCATCTTTTTTCAGGCAAAGATGTCAAGCTTTCTTGTCAGTGTCCACTATGCCTCTGCAGGCCGATGGTTTCCAGGACAACAGGGGTGCCAAGTCTGCATTCATGTAGTTTTCCATTGATAATTGCTAATGTGAGCAAGTGTTGGCTTCCACTTTACACCTGCCTGGCTTGCAAGTCTACCTTAATTGGATGTGCCAAGATTGAGGGAAAAACTAATCTCCCCTTTCGAGGCAACTGACAGGTAGATGAAGTGTTGTTTGGGCCTTTATTGTTACGATTTTGCTGACAAAATTACTATGAACTGTGTTCTCTCAATGCATAGCCTTCCTTTGTTGGCAAAACCCTCGTGTTTATCCTCTAGGGGTGGTATATTAAGTCAGGGAAAACTTCGATGAAATGTGTGGAACTGTGTTTTGGAAATTCACTTTTTTAAAAATTTAGGTATAGTGAGAAGAGATACAGCTTTAGGGTGGAACCTGAGGTCATGAAGAATTAGAAAGAGGCAAAAGATAACTGATTACCTACTATATGTAAGATGTTATATCAGCCTCTCTAATTAACATACGCAGGTTTAATCTTCCAACATGCCCATGGGGCAGGTGTTGAAATCTCCAGGCTAGAAATGAGAAAACTGACTCTAAAGATGACTTCCTTCTTTTTTTATTTTAATTTTTTATTTTTCAATTACAGTTGACATATACCACTGTATTAGTTTCGGGTGTACTCAGTGAATAATGTTATTTAACTTACTAAGTGACCACCCAATAAATCTAGTATCTATCTGATACCATCCATAGTTATTAAAATATTACTGACTATATTCTGTACTTTCCATCCCCATGGCTATTCTGTAACTATCAATATGTACTTCTTAATCCCTTCACCTTTTTCACCTGTTTCCGCAATCCGTCTCCCATATGGCAGCCCTCAAAATGTTCTCTGTATGTATGAGTCTGTTTTCTGCTCCACTTATTGCTTATTTTGTTTTTTAGATTCTACATATCAGTGAAATCATATGGCATTTGTCTTCCTCTGTCTGACGTATTTTTTCGGCACAATACCCTCTAGGTCTATCCATATTGTTGCAGACGGCAAGATTTCATTCTTTTTGTAACTGAGTCATATTCCATTGTAAATATGAACCACTTCTTCTTTCTCCATTCATCTGTTATTGGACACTTATGCTGCTTCCCTATCTTGGCTATTTTAATTAATGCTGCAATGAACATGAATGTATATGTCTTTTTGATTTAGTGTTTTGGATTTCTTTGAATAAATACCCGAAAGTGGAATTGCTGGGTTCTCTTTTGTCTCTTGTTGTATAGCTTTTGTTTTAAAGTTTATCTTGGCTGGTATAAGTATTTCTACTCCAGCCTTTTGTTTGTTTGTTTGTTTCCATTCTCATGAAATAGCTTTGACCATCCCTTTACTTTCAACCTGTGTGTCTTTTGATTTGAAGTGAGTCTTTTATAGACAACATATGTAAAGGTCTTGTTTTGTTATCCATTTAGCCTCCATATGTCTTTTAGACATATGGATTAGAGCTTTTAATCCATTTTCCTTTAAAATGATTATTGGTAGATATGTATTCATCGCTATTTTATTATTCATATTTTTAATCTTTTTTTCATCTTCTTCTTAAAGAAGACCCTTTAAAATTTATTGTAATACTTCTTTGTTGGTGATGAACTCCTTTAGCTTTTCCTTGTCTGGGAAACTCTTTTTCTGTCCTTCATTCTAAATAATAATTTTGCTGGATAGAGTAATCATGGTTGTAGCTCCTTGCTTTTTACTAACTTTGAATATTTCTTCCCAATTCCTTTCTGACCTGCAAAGTTTCTGTTGAGAAATCAGCTGACAGTCTTTTGGGACCTCTTTTGTAGGAAGCTAAATGCTTTTAATAGTCTCTCTTTGTCTTTAACCTTTTGCATTTTGATTATGGTAGGTCTTGGCATGGGCCTCTTTGACCTTACCTTGTCCGGTACTCTCTGTGCTGCCTAGACTTGTATGCCTATTTCTTTTACCAGGTTAGGGAAGTTTTCTATCATTATTTTTTTCATAGTTTTTCAATTCCTTGCCCTCTCTCTTCTCTTTCAGGCAACCCCATGATGTAAATGTTGGTTTGACTGACATTGTCTCAGAGACTCCTTATACTGCCCTCATTTTTTGGATTTTTTTTTCCCTGTTCTGGTTGGGCATTATCTGCTTCTTTGTCTTCCAAATATCTTATTTGAACCTTTGCTTCATCTGCTCCACTGTTGATTATCTATAATGTATTCTTTATTGTTTTCTAGTCTCATTTGTATGTTTTCTATCTTTCTGTTGAAATTCCAAGTTTATCTACCCTTCCCCAAGATCATGGAACATCCTTATAACCAGTGTTTTGAACTCTGCATCTGGTAGACCGCTTGGCTCCATTTTGTTTCACTCTTTTTTCTGGAGTTTTGTTCTGCTCTTTCATTTGGGACATTTCTTTGTCTCCTCATTTTGGCTGCCTCCCTGTGTTTGTTTCCATGTATTAGGTAGAGCTACTCTGTCTCCCTTATGTAGTAGGTATCCTATAGGGTCCAATGGCAAAACCTCTCCAATCACCTGAGCTGGACAGCCTTCGACATGGGGTGTGTACACCCTCCTGTTGTAGTTGAGTTTTTATTGCTGTCGATCAATTGGCTGAGAGGACTGGCCAAGACCATTGTGGAGGATCAGCTGTAGAGGGGCTGACCCACGTAGCAGGACTCAGCTCTGGTGCCTGCTGAGTCCACCTCTTGGGTGTTTCTCTTGTGGAGGAGATTAGATGGTGCTTCAATGTGGCCTGAAGCTGTCCACCAAGTGTGATGGTTCTGGGGCCTCCTGGGTGGTGCAGGACAAGATCAGCCGTCACTTGCGCCATGCCCGGGGCCACCTGACATTAGCTACAAAGCAATCTGCAGATGGCTGCTATGTGTGCTGGGCTTGGAGGTGCCAGGTGAAGCCAAGCTGTGAACCAAGGCTGAGTGCTGCTAGTGACAGGTCTGGGACCACTTACTGAGAAGTGCGTGGCACCCCAATACCAGATGCTGCTTGAGTGAGAGATTAGGGCAGTCTGAAGCATGATCCAAAACATCTTTTGTATGGAAAAACCACGTGAAAGGGCTTGGGTGAGCCAGCACGCTAGTTGGGCGGGGTCTCAAGGAATCACCAGAGTGAGGCCATAGTGATAGCCAGTTTGATGGAGACTCAGATGTGGTACCACCTACCAGCTCTATCAGGGGAGGCCCAAGAAAAGAAACAATAGCCTCTGCCAGCACTTCTGTCTTGGAGAAACCTGCCCCTTCAGCTCTTGCCCAGGTACCAGACTACTCAGTTCCTTCCTTTTTGTCCTTGATGCCCCGGCGCTTGAACTCAGAGTGAGTGAGTCTGAGTAAGTCTGGCACTGGTCCATTAAGAGTAGTGCCTGGGACTCTAGTAGCTCTTTGTCTCACTAAGCCACACTCCGCACTGGTTTTTACAGCCAGAAGTTATGGAAACTTCTCCTTCTGGCACTGAAACCCTGGCTGGATGATGTGGTATTGGGCTGGGACATCTTGCTCCTTAGGGAGGATCTCTGAGCCAAGATATCCCTCCCAAATTTCATTTGGTGTATATGAATGTCAGACCAGCCCTGCCCACAGTTCTACCCTTCCTACAAGCCTGTATGTGGCTTCGTCTTTTTATACTTGTGGGACTTCTGTTCAGCTAAGATTTCAGGTGGTTCTGAATGATGGTTGTTTTATAGTTCAGTTGTAATTTTGATGTCGTTGTGGGAGGATTTATGTATCACATTTACCTACATCACCATCTTGACCAAAATCTCATGACTTCCTTTTTTTAATGCTGCACATTGAACATAAGCCATGCTGTCAAAATTCAAATTCAGGTCTTTTGTATGATAAATCTGTTTCTTTATCTATTTCTGACTTCTGATGAAAATTTGGATAACTCACTTTGCCTCATTGTTCTCATTTTTGTTTCTTGAGGGCTTCCCAAAACAGTCAACAACTTCCAGCAGCAATGGCCTTGCTAATATTCAATCTCACATTTACCTTGGTTTAGTAAATATTTATGAAGAGCCTATCAGGTTCTAGGCACAGTGTTATGTGCTAAGAAGGTATATGAATAGCTTGCTTCACTGTTTTATAGGAGCTTTCCATCTAGACTCTGGATTCTAGAAGGGGAACTCGTTAAGGAACAGATGCATTCAATTAGGTGGAATTGGTTAAAAAAAAAAAAAAGAAGTCTGCATGTGTCCTCTTAAGAACAGAGGGGAAGAGGGAAGACTTTTGGGGGAAGTGGAAATGTCAAGCATGGATGCATTTTACTGGGGAAATTGTCCAGCAAAGGCTCAGAGGAGTGAAACTGAGTGCCAGGGGTGAAGAGTTGCAGACCATTTAGTATTCTGAGAGCAACAGGTGACACTGGAAATCCTGGAGAAGGTGACAATGGAGAAAAGGCCATGTGCATGATAAAGAGCTTTGACCCAGAGATGGGAGAGATGGTTTCTTCTTTGTTGTTGTTGTTGGTTTTGCGGTACTGAATCTCCAATAGCATCCTTTTATGGTCAAGATCAGCAAGCTTTTTCTAGACAGGTCCAGAGAGTAAATATTTTAGTTTTGCAGACCGCATCAGTCTCTGCCACATATTCTTCTTCCTTTTCTTTTTTCACAACCATTTAATAATGTAAAAACCATTTTTCACTCTTAGCTTCCAAAAGCAGGCTGAAGGCCATATTTTAGCCACAGGCTATAGTTTGCTAAATTCTACTTTATGGCATGATTTTGAATTTGTCATAACACCGCTCACCAATTTTTAATTTGTCCATTTTTTCTCTTAAAATTTAATGCTTAGTTAAGATATATATATATATTATCTCACTTAATTTGCACAACAATCTATTTATAAATTAAAAAGGCTTAATGATTTTTTTAAAAATTGAGTAAACCCTCAAGACAAACAGAGCAGAAATACTTTATAATTCTTTATCCATTTTCCATTTACCATTAAGGATCTGTTAAATTTTTAAAAGGTAAAATAATAAGACTTTCATTTTGAATATAATTTAGCATTGCCATGTTTAAATTTTATTGTGCATAGGAATTATCAAACATGGTTGTATACCCCAAACCATGAATACTGCACTGTATGTGTGAAATAGGATTTTTCAAATTTGGTTTTGGCTACATGAAATTTTTCACCTATATGCTGATTCGAGAAGGAAACTTTTTTCCAGTAAGGTGTGAACTGCAGAGTGGGACAGTAAGTTCCTTGGCTTAAGTCCTGAATTTCTAAAAATGCACTTCAGACCGGATTAGTCAAGGTTACGTTATATAGTTATATGTTTAAAAAGTTGTCACATGTTGAGCTGATTATTGACAAAACACTTCAGCACTTTTTCACTTGTACCATGGCCAAACCATACCTCCTTCATTATTCTATACAAGAAAAAGTGTATTGTTGTTTGTCCTGTTGTTTATTTCTAATTTAAGTGCAAATATTTTCTTTTTATACTTACCCCTGTTCCATTCCATCATCTTAATCTTAATTTCCCAAACAAATTTCCCTGTCATGGGTTATCCTGAATCTTGGTTTTATCATCCACCACATTACCTGTCTTTCCTAGTTTCATAGAATTATAGGATTGGAGGGTCCTTGAAGTTCTCTTAGTCACTGAGGTTTGAGTTGGCACCACAGGGACTTAACGCTGAACCATCTGCCCTCAATTTGTGCACTTCCAGTGATGGGGAATGGGGACAGATTCAGTGCCTTTCACTGCATTATTGACCAGGTGTAATTGCTTAGAAATGGGGTAAAGGAAAGGAACAAAAACCTGTTGACTACCAGAGGTTCGTATATATAATCTTATCTTATTTTCCAAACAACCAAGTGAGTTAAGAATTCTTATAGTAACTTTACAGGTGCGTAAAGTGAAGATTAGAGCATCTTAGTACATTTGTTGGCCTAGCTGGGAAGAAATGGAATTAAATTTCAATGCCTCTCTAACTAGAAAGTCCAGTGATAGTTTGTGGATTCCACAGATGCCTCATTATAACTAAAGACCTTTTCTAATGTCAAACCAAAGTTCCTTCCTTTTACGCTATGTTCATTATGCCCTCTGGAGCAACACAAAATAAATTAATTTCCTTTTCCCCTATTTTAGTGGTTGTCGGAGGGCTTACTCAAGTCAGGATAATGTAGCAGCTGACAAAGTCTCCTGAGGAAGAAGTGGAATTGCGGGGTAGCTATGGGAGCTTTGGACACAAGTGTTAGTTAACACAAGATCAATTTGGGTTTGAATTCCAGGTCCTGTACTTACTTACTTTGTAACCACAGTCAAGTCATTTCGGCTCCCTGACTTTTATTTCCTCAATATAAAATAAACAATACAAATTTAAAAATGTTTAAAAGAGGCCCTCCCTCCTAGCGGTATTGCTGTGAGGACAGACGAGGTGAGGCTGACGAGAGCTGGGTGCAGTGCCTTGTAGAGAGGGTTGCCCACTTGCTAGCTGCCATACCATTCCTGAGTATTCTGTTTCCCACAGTAAAAAACGTATTTATTTGTGTGTCCCACAAGGCAGCACTCATCATGTAACACGTAGCTTTGTCCCTTTTTTTTGTTACTGATGAAAGTATTGAATTATAACAGTTTGCACTTTACGGTAAGTGCCAAGGAGTTGAAGCTAATCACAGGTACTACCTCATTTTGGTCTCATAATTTGCTTTTAAGGCAAATGCTATAATTATTATCTCCATTTTTAACTGAATCTCAAAACTCTTATGGAATATTCCTGAGGGCACACAGGTAGACAGTAGTATAGCTGGGATTCAAACCCAGGTCACTGGCTCTAGCAGTCCTGATCCTATCCTCTATGCTGAGATGCCTCATGGTGCAACTAGGGCCATGGGAACAGAGACTTCATTTCATAGTCTCATTCCACACTGCTCAGTATTCTTTCTTTTTATTTTTTTAATCTCTCCCCAAATCCTCAATACTCTGTGTTTTTCACAATTTGTCCTGTCTCCCTCAAGAATGCTAAATTAATTCTTGCTAATATGAACATACAGTTTTTCGCCTTTGAACTCTTTTCCCCGTGTATAAAATGGGCCTAGAAATGCATATGCAACAATGCTGTCATGATGACTACATGTAGCAATTCAAACAAAGTGTACAGATCAGTGTCTGGTGTATATAGGTAAGTATATGTTTCTGTTCCCTTTGCTCACTGCCTAGCAACATTTGCATTAAAAGAGAATACTTGGGCAGGATAATTAATTTATCACTTTACTCAACAACTACTTATAAACTGCCTGTGAAGTATAGGACTTGATTTCTACATGTGATAAATCAGAAAAATATATGCTATCACAATCTATAAGCTGTATGAAGGAAACGAATGTGGCTTAGTAGGAACCCAGAAGGTCAGTGGGGGCTCCCCAAATTGAGAGGAATTCAATCTGGGTGTTGAAGCGTGAATAGGAGTTATTCACACAAGATGGGGGAGTAAGAAGGCCTTCTAGACAGTCGACTGTTCATAGTAATAAAAAAAGTGTGACGCATACAAACAGTGGCTTGTTTACCCAGCTTGCAGGTCTGCTATTCCTGGGAACTTGTACCACCCCTTTTCTGCTAATTTTTGTGTAATATACAAGCAACATAATGAAATAAATGAAAATTAAAATAAATGCATCTGCAAAACACTGATTTAATGCATTGAGTGCTTTTATTTTTCTTTATTGTCTTCTAATGGTTATTAATGAGCTTCTATCAAATTTTATCTTTCTATTAACCATTCATTATTGCTATAAAATACAATGTTTCTATTTTTGATGTTTCCTATTACTCATTTATTTTCAGTGACTATTGCCTTTATATATTATGGTACATGTTTCTAAACTTTAAAAAATGACAAAGCTAACTATCTTGAGAGACAGACACATCATAAAGTTGCCAACACGTAGACTTTGAATAAAATTCCTGGCTTCAAATTCTGGTGCTGCAAGTACTATCTTTTTCATGCTGAGTAATTTATTAAAACTCTCCCCTAGGCTGTTTGTTGTTTTCTAACTCTAAAATGGGGATTAATAGTAACCACTTCATGTTCATTGTCATGAAAATTAAATGGGTTGCATATGAAACACTGAGCCCAGTTCCAAGTTATTAATGGTGGTTATGATTTTTAATATATAATGTTCATCTATCTTTACATAAATGCAAATATATATTTAAGTATATGTGATTGATTTGCTTTTTAGCCAGGAATAAAAATACTCTTTTTTTTTTAATCCAACTTTATGATGTCTACTTTTCAATAAAAATCTTACAGAATTTCAGTGTTATCAGATGTAGTTTATTCTTTATTTTGTTCAATTATCTGAATGTCTACTTTGTCCTGAACACTGCCCTAGGCTACCATGAACTCACAGTCTAGAGGAGAAACAGACAAATAATATGTGATAGGATAATGTCTATCTAACCATAAGGGCTGCACGAGGCCGACCGTGTAGGATTCAGAACATCACACTTCACTGTGGCTGGCCCACCAAATCTCTGAATAATGTGATCCCAGTCCATTCCTCCAACCTATTCCACTAATCACTTGCCCTGTCTCCACCCCTCTTCCTCATTCTCCTCCACAACACATGCCTTCTTTTGGTTCCCATGCTCCTGTTTTGTCTCAGGACCTGTGCACATGTTCCTCCTCTGCCAGGAACCCCTCCCTGACTCCTCACATGCTGCCACTGCCTCCTCTCATGGTCATCTCAGCTTAAACACCATTTCTCAGAGAACCCCTGGGCCATTCGCTGGCCTGCTGCCCTCAATTTTCTCCATTTTAGCATCTTCATCATTTCCTGCGCAGAACATATCAAGTGTGTAATTGTATATCACACCGTAGGCTGTGAGCTTCTTGCAGAGACCATGCCTGCGTTCATCCCCGTTCATACAACACCCAGTAGAGAAGACTGTAGAAAGGGCTCCGTAAAATATGTGTTCAATAGATGGAACTCAGGGAAGGTGATAGGTATGTGGATTAAATCTCATCAGTTCGCCAGGGGGACGTAGAGAAATCATTGCTGGTTAAGTATCATGATTTGGAGGCAAGCCTACAAATTTAGGATGGATTCAGATTTGGATTCAAGTCCCAGTGTTACTACGTACCAGCTATATGAACTTGGGCAAATCATCTCAATTTTATGACCCATATCATCTTCATCCGTGAAGTGGAAATAATAGCAGCTAATTATGAAGTTACTGTAAGGAGTTGACCTAAAGTATCCAAAGCGTGTGGATAAATACAAATAAATAGTGAGATTATGTGTGTATTTAGATGTGATAAGGAGGATCATGAATCGCATGGACTGAAAATATTTTGGCACAGTGGGTCCTCATGTCTCAGCTTGAGAGTGAGAGGTATTCGGGTCTGACCCGAAGCACTGGGCTGCTGTGAGAAAAATTGAATTGTTGCAAAGTCTTTGAAAGTACAAAGTGCCTACAGCAAGTTTTTGAAGGTCAAAAGATTTAGTTTCTTTTTCTCAGGATTCAGAGCATATAAAAATAATGGTTACTTCTTCTCTTAGGCATTAGTTTAAATGTCCTTATAAGTAGCTCATTTAATCCTAACAACCCTATAAAATAGTGTTTCTCTGGATGTACAGATAAGGAAACTGAGGCACAGAAATGTTAAGAAATTTACTCAAGGTCACAGAACTGGTCAGCCACAGAGCTGGGACTTCAAACCAAGAAGCAGGGCATTACAGTCCACACTTAAAAAAAATATATTTTTTCAATTACACTTTGTATTTCAATTATGGTAATACAAACAAATAGAGTTTGTATTAGCTTCAGGTGTATAGTCATATACTTTACAGCAGTGGTTAGACAATCATATATCCCCTTGATATTTCAAGTACCCACCTGGCACCGTACAGAGTTACTACATTATTGACTATATTCTCTAAGCTGTACTTTACATCCCTGTGACTATTTTGTAACTATCAATTAGTACTTTGTAATCCCTTCACCTTTTTAACCCAATCCCGCAAACCCCTTGCCCTCTGGCAACCATGTCTGTTCTCCGTATCTACGAGTCTACTTTATTTTGTTAACCAGTGCACTTTCCTGCCTGTAGGTGGTAGAAAGCCTTGTAGAATTTGAAGTTCAATACATGAGTTCAAATCCCTACTCTACCACTTACTGATTAGGTGGCCTTGCACAATGTTATTAATCTTTAACCTTTGTTTCCTCATTTGAAACATAGAAAGGCAGTATTATCTGCTTTGAAGGGGCTGCGACATTTAAATAAGTCAGTGTGTGTGGTCTTTAGGTGCCATCTTTTGCAGTTGGTACTCCTAAGAAAGTGGCTAATGTGATGACTTACAGTTGTACTGAAATCTACCCATGGGTCTTGATGTGTTTGAGATTTTGCAAGACTTGATGGCTTTTAATTGAGAAATATGCATCCATGACAGGTAATCAATACTCTCATTTGGCAGGCAGGTTCCAGATGAAATAAAGTTAAACGATGATGCAATTAGAATATACAAACAAATCTCCTGAAGAAGTCAAATTGACTTGACTTCCTTCTCCACCCTAAGAGCGTTGCTGTGTTTGGAATGCATCTGGAAGGCATTTTATTATTACTATTATTTTCAGTAAATCTGTACCCAGCTAAGTCATAGGGCTTCTTTCCCTCATCGGCTCTTTGCTTTACCTGCTTTCTGCTTAGAGCCTAGTTTCCCCTCACCCAAGGACAGACAGGGTGTCAGCAGGTAGGCTGACTCCCTAAGTGTGAAGGACTTGCTGCACACCCCTCTGACAAACATTCTTCCCTGAAATTCACTTTGTCATTTCTTTTCTAGTCGTCAGGCAGGATGACAATAGCTGGGGATTTTAATGCGGAAACAGTTCAGGAGGCAGCTTCCCTGTAGTCTCTGGCAAATTTTTCTAAAAAAAAAAAAAAAAATCCTCTTCTTTATTGGGGTATGTGAATTATTAAATGACAAGGCTATCTTCGTGGTCATGCTCACACTAACCTTCCCCCTCTTTTTCTTCTAGTGTTCACAACTGTAATGTATTAAATTGAAAATGCATCAAAACTGCCACATATCCATCAACATAATAAATCGTAACCTCAGTGAATTTTTAGTTGCTCTTGGTTCAAATTCTGGATCTCTTACTTATTAGCTCTGTGTTTTGGGCAAGTCATGTTACTCTTAGTGCCTCGATTTCCTCATTTTTCCAAAGAGGACAATTATAGTGTCTGGCATTTGGCTTGATGGGAAGACTAAGTGAGGTGACAGTTCTGACATCATCACTGGCCCATAAGTTTGGAATGCATACCAGCTATGATTATTACCACTCTAAATTTTGAGTCAAATATCAGAAATGAAGCTAATGCAGGTCAATTAATATTTTGTATAGTACCTTCCGGGAAGCTTGGCTATACTGGAAAGAATGTGGGCTTGGGACAGATAAACTTGGATTCAAATTTTAGCTCAACTGCTCTGTGTGACTTTGGGTAGGTCACCTACCCACTTTGAACATCAGCATCCTCATGTGAATGTAAGTGCTGTAAATGTCACCTCCCAGAAGTCTGGGATTTTAGCTTAAGCTAAAGCAAGCATACCTGTGAGCATGGTGGATACCCCTGAAAAGCTTCCTTCGCACCAGCATGATTAAAACTATTTCCAAAGTAGCCCCTCACAGGCCCAGGAAGCTGACAAGGGCCTCTCAGTATCATCTTGTCTAATGTATCTAGTTTAGAGAGAGAGTGAGAGAGAGAGAGAGAGAGAGAGAGAGAGAGAAACAACCAAGATTTAAAGAAGCTTAGTGACTAACTCCTCTCTGATGTCACAGCCAGTAAGAAAAGGGCTGAGCCCAAGAGGAGAACTCAGTAATCCTACAGTGATCAACATTCCATCCTAATCTGCAGAGTAAAACAAAAGAACAAAAGAACAAAATAAGCAAAACGGCGAATTCTGACAAAAGTAAAGCTTGAAAGGAAGGAAGTGAGGGAAAGGAGAGAAGGGAAGAAGAGAAGGGAAAGAGAGAAGGAGCGAGGGGAGGGGAAGAGAAAAATCCAGTGTGTGACACCACCTGGAGCATTTGACAGTCCCCAGGTACAAAGTAAGGTTGCACCAGTGTGATGGGGTGGGGACGAGGGCAGGGCTGGGGCGAGACTGCGTGGACACCTGTCCTAACTGTACACCACGTAGCTGTGTAGTCTGACAAAGGGGGCTTCACTTTTCCAAGCCTCAGTTTTCTAATGTCACCTTCTCTGTATGGTTGTTGTGAGGACTCAAGAGATGATTGATATGAAATTATTAATACAAGGCCTAACACACAGGAAACATTCAATACATTCAGCTGCTCTTATTATTAAATGTGAAGTTGGCTGTCATCTCTCTCTCTTTTTTTTTCCTCATACTTTTAAAGAAGTCATTGGGGTATGTTATGTTTTTTTCAGTTAAATGCCATGAAGCTAACACTGTGATGATGTGTTGGAAGCGAAGGGCTGCTGGGGGAGGGGCCTGTGGAGGAAACGAGCACTGACATGTCCACAGTGCCAGCTACACACGGGGCACCCTGGGGAGGGCTTTGTGCATCTTCTCCTACTTAATCCTTATCACAGTCCTATCGGGTAGGTAGGTAATGTTGCCCTCATTTTATAGATGAGGAAAATGAAATTCTGAGTGGTTATATCATTTGTCCAAGGCAGTGCTGACACAAAAAATCTCTTTTCTCTCTCTTCAAAGATACAGTCCTTGCCTACCAGGACTGTATTCTATTTCTCAAAGAATCAGCCTGTAGTCCCAGAATACTTAGAGGAAAGACCCAGGAAAACCATCTGTTACTGGTTTTCTTAGTTTTTAGGCAAACTATCTCTGTTAGCTGTCTTGTACCTCTTCCATGAAGAACTTTTGTTCATTTCCCTAGCTCTTATTCCCGTACATGATTATGAATCAGCAGATTGGAAAGTAGGCTCTCTGACTTTACACATCTTCTGTGTTTTCTCATTCCCAGGATAAACAGTGTTGATGCTCGCAAGAAAGCTGGAGCTGCAATGTTCTTCTTGGACATTATGGAGTTGTCTACTTAAGGTAAAATATATATGTAATTAAGGTTTCTTGTACTTATTCTATACTCGAGTGATTGTGGTTTGCAGAAACATATTGGTGGGTAAGGGGGAAGAGAGAGAAAAAGTTATCTGGCATTATTTTTCTTTCTGCTTTTGTCTTGAGCAAAATCCGACGGATTAGAAAGTAGCATTCTCAACAGACTTCTGTCAATACAGTCTGTCACAGTTGGTAGAGGTGACTGATACTAAATGTGCAGATCTCTTTGGCTTTAATGGATCAGTTTTTTGTTTCTTTTTTGTTGTGAAGCATTGTTTTTAATCTTTGGAGAAGTGCAAAGGAAAGGACTGAGCCTCTATTTGAAATGCAAAGGGAAGGTATGGCACTTAGGAAATTCATACAGATCAGATTCTCTCTATTCAAGTTGACTAACATAGATTATAATGGAATACAAGAAGGGCTCTACTTAAGTAAATTTAGGTAAATTGTTTGGTGTGCAGGAGGAAAACTTTCTCCCTACCCTCTTAGGTTTAGTGCCTGGGATTTGCAAATTAAACTGATAAAAAAAAAACCCCAAAACATTACCAGGACAAAAAGTTTATTTATGCATGCAATGAGCATCCCCATGGGAGTGCTCAGTGATGAGTAATTCCAAGGAGTGGTTCAACTGGGGGAGTTCTACAACAAACTTAGTAGCAAAATGGGAGAGAACAGAAAAGGATACTATGGAAAGAATAGATAGATTTCTTTAGGAAAGACAAATGGGCTTGTTTTTGTTTGTTGTTTTTGTTTTTGAGAACAAATGAGATTAAAAAAAAAAGTTTGCGATGTTTACCTAAACAGGTGTGAGCAGCCTTCCTATCTTCAGGGCCATAAACCTTCCCAGGAGAGAGGACTTATGGTAGATTTACTCTTGGTCTCTCTGGGGGCAAACGAGCCCCAAAGAGGCATGTTATGGCACTCTCCATTTTTCAGATGTTTCTGCTTTATTCTGTTTCTTCCCTTATTCTGTCAGATAAAGGAAGCCCTCAGAAGGCTTATTTTCTGCATTTGTTGAATTTCAAATGTCTTCAGTTTCAAATAATCTTTATACTAATTCAGAGCTTCCAAGTGAGTCCACATATTGGCAATCAGAAGATAATCCAGTACTTGTCTTTGTGTGTGGTAACATTTTACAGTCTGTTATACTTTCAGCTTTGAGCGACCAATATTTAGCAGGACCTATGTGAAAATACAGTATCACATTTTAACAGGAACTCATGATGATTATTGGGTATTCTCAGCTTTTTCATAGTTTAGACCTTGATATTGACCACAGTTCTGAGAGAGAGAATTCCCAAGGGACTATATAGTGTATTCCTGTCAGGGTGACACTTTCAGGTTACAAAGAAAGAAGTATCTAAGTTACATCAGCTGATGGGGAATTATTTTGACTGCACCTGGAAAAGTGAGGAAACAGAAGACACCATCAAGCAATGACATAGTCAGGCTTCATGAAAAACAGGACAACATTCAGTGTGTAACAGTGACCCAGAGGGGTATGCCAGACCATTTCATCTTGTTATCCCTTTATAACTGCCGAGAAACCCTTCTGACTATAACCAGGCCTTTGTGCTTCTAATTCTGACAGAGATGAACCTCACCTTCCTCTTCCACTGCTCCTGCCTCGGCTTCTATCTCATGGCTTCTGTGCCACGAGGAAGTGCACCGCACATCCATGTTGCCAGTGTAGAAGCATCACATTGAGTCGGTTTGTCACTATCAGTTACAGGACACTCTAGAGGGAAGAAGTACCTATGAGAAACAGTCTCTAGTTCCCCGGACTCCCTTATGTCTAGCACCAAGCTGTCAATTGCTGTTATGCAAATACGTGGTCTAATGACTTGTGGCCAGGGCAACCAGTCTGTGTGACTTAGACATGACAAAGTAGAAGAAACAGTTATTGGCCTCTTTCCCAGGAAGGGGCTCTGTGAATGTCAGGCACTTGCAGAAGATCTCTCACTCTTTGGAATACTGGGTTTCTGGTCTGATCAGACTATGACTGGTGAGTCCCATGAATTACAATGTTCTCTAGGGATACCAGAATGGCAGAATTTCCTTGGTTCATATGTGAGGGGATGACTGAAGCCTGTTTAGATCAGTTCAACAGAAAGCCTGCCATTTGAGTAGGAAAACACAAACTTAGACTATGAAGAATAAAAGGTATGCTACACCTCTGTGTTATAAGGGACACCCAAGGAAAGGGAGGAGCAAGTAGAAGGAACCAAAAGAAGATGCTTGAGGAGAGAATGGCCCAGGGAGTGAGATATAGATGATCCCATGCGTTTCCATAGTGTTGGCTTCCGGAGAGATGGGGATCACTTAGAGGAACGAAGAAGGAATGATGAAGTGCCCTTCCCTACAACTCAGAGGTCTAGAGTTTGAGAGCAGCCAATGGAAGGCAACTTTAATAAGATTCTCGATTTGTCCACCCTAAAGGATCAGAAACTGGGTCAAGACAGAGACCTAAGTGGGAAAGCCTAGAGAGAAAGTGACTCAGGGACTTAATGAGTTCCTAGAAGGGAAGTTGTCCTGATCCCCTTAGCCCACCTTTATCCAACCCCTTAATGACTTGGAGCAGTCTCAGGCAGCAAACGCTGCTGTTTCTCCATTTGTTCTAAAGCAGCAATTTCCAACCAGTGTGCAGCGAGAAATTTTAAAACATGCAATACCTGCCTATTTAGTCAGGGACACTGACCTCTTTTTCCCTGGATTGTCAAATAAAAAGATGATAATAGCCAATACAACAATAGCTGTCCAGTGTGAATGAATCAAAATTATACCTATGTTTTGTCAGATCAGCAAAAAAAATATTTTTTTTGCTGTGCCGCAGAATTTAGTAATTAGTTTATGTGTGCATGAGATGAAAAAGGTTGAAAAATCACTGTTCTAAAGTATTATTCAGTAAAAATTAAATAATGCCAGACTTTCTTTCACAGAAAAAATAAGTTAATAGGTAAAATTTTCTCATTTTGAGACTTCACTCCTCCTGTTTTCTTTCGAACCTTTAGGACCCGTTGTTATTCAGCTCTCCATACGCATCTGCCAATGACCAAATTACTGAAAAAAAAAAATAGTCACAAATAATGTTAATGGAAAGACTCAGAAATAGATGACTATGCTTAGGTCATGATGTATTTTTTATAGATTTGAATTGCCTTGCTCTGGTTTTCTGTTGCATTTATACAAAGCAATCTAGTCACATTTTCTGCTCATAAAAGTCACACCTAGTTCAGATACTGGGATTAACTGTGTCTTTTGTACTGGGGCTGTACAATGATCACGGTGTTCTGTGACTGACCTCCAGGTGTTCTGCCACCTGGACAATGTACAGATCCACTGTGCAAGGTCATGGTTTCCATATGTAACTCCCACGTGCGGATAGAATATTTGTTATTGTTGGTTACATTTCCCAGAACCTCTTTCTAAAGCATTTTATTAAGAGTTCTCACATGGAAGAGTGCGTATTTGCCCAGTTTTAACAAGGGAGAGTTGAAGCTTGTAATGTGACAGCCTATAGATAGCCTGAGCCCAGTGAGACACACAGTAAACTCAAGGAAATGCCAACGCGATGAGCTTCCCAAGATTTCCGGGGATGAGTCCCCCTTCGGGGAAAATATCCCAGCATGACCTGTTACTGCCCTTATAACAGGGAGGCCAAAAGTACTTCATGACCAGCTGACTAAGCCTAGAAAAGGACCCAGAGACTTGGTCAAAAACGTTTATTGAGTACCTTCCGTGTGCCTTAAGAATAAGTTCAGCTGAGGAGAAGTGTCTCTAGGTTGATCTTTTGAATCAAAAGAGCCAGTTTATGGGAGGAAGGACCCAGGATATGAATCATATCAAGAAGCCTGCAAATTAATGAGCTTGGGTAAGAGTTTTCTACCAGAGACCTGGATGGTGAAATCTACGTCTGGATCCAGGGAGTCAGCTTACCTGGAAGGTTAATGCCAGAAATCAGATTTCCAAAGGCTGGCTAGAGATAGAGGAATTTTATTCGGGTAGCCAAACCATGGAGTTCTAACCCAAAGTCCTGTAGAGATAGCCAGGTGTTAAGCAACATGAACCAAATATAAACTCTAAGTCTGAAGGGCAAGACTTCCCTTCGGAAGGCAGAAAGAAGAGAGCGAGCCAAGGATCAGAAATGAAATGTCGATCATTTACGGAGCAATCGCCACCTAAGTACCAGGTACTGTTTAATATTTAGACATATTAACTCACTGAAATGAGAATGATACTAATATTGTCCCCATCTTTCAGATGGGAAAACTGAGACAGATAGTGCAAGTAATGTTCCCAAGCTCATATGACTAGGAAGCTGTGGAGCTGGGATTCGAACCCAGGTGATATGGCTCCAGAGCCCATATTCCCTAGGGCCACAGTACACTGACTGTGTAATTTCAAAGGAAGTGGCCTGGACCTGGTTTGGACCTGGCATTAAGAAAGTGAGAGATATCCAGGACAATTCACCCAAATGAAATTAGGTTTTTAGTTTGCCTTTATAGGCAGTGTGTGTCAGTCAGGCTTGAAGTTAGAGCACGTGGGCAGAGACCTCTGGGGGAATCATCCAGTGGTTAGAAATTCTCTGGCAATGACCTGTTGCAAATTTGCAGCTTATCACAGCTCTGAGTATATGTTTACTGTGAGGTAATTCTCTGAAGACCCCTTCCCTGTTTGCATTTTCTGCCACTGAGCTATCTTTCAGGTGATGTGTCTCTGTAAGTCAGTTCTAGCAGACACATTCAAGGTTAGCAACTATTTGGTTCAGACAGGAGCTGAGCCACCTCTGTCTGCCAACGCTGGGGCATTCATCTGCACTGAGCTGAGGCCAGCCCCATGGCTCCAACACTGACAAACAGGCCACATGATTCAATCGGCTCCAAACTGGCGCCAGGTGTCCTCAACCATCAATTTCATTTCCTGGCCTTGTCTGAGCACAGGGTTGGCTGAGGTGACCCTCTCAACCTTACGAAACAGAAGGCCTCACAAGTCTTTCTCCCCGAACTTGCTCCAGGGAGGTCACCCAGCTCCTGAGACGCTGTATATGAATTTTTGCAACTCTTGTTCTGTAAGAAAAGGCTTTCAGTATCGTAGCTTGCACTCAAAACCCTAAATAAGGCCAGAAAAATAAGGCTGACTTACCACTCCCTCTCTCCACCTAGCACCACTCTTGTAATTAAGGAACGAAATAGTCCTTTCCCCCGTCTCCCTTGTGAGAAGTCCCCTTTCCCTCCCCAGCACTCTAGCAAGCAATCTCTTTACCCTAGAATTGTCAGGAAAGCACTGGCTGACAGGCTGTGTTATTGCTTCTGATGCCATTGGTCACATCGTGTAACATCTTAACTCCCAACCTAATCCGATGGATGCAGCTTGACAGGGCATAGCAAGGATGCTGGTCCAGCTCCCTCAAGCTGTGTTCAAGACCTCGCCTCCCTGAAAGCTGCTGCAAACCCGCACAGCATTCAAAGTACTTCAGGGCAGCCTTCGTGGTCAGGATCGGTGCAAGTGCAGCAGCCCGTCCCTGACTGCAGGGCTAGGTCCGTAGGAATGTGGCCTTTCTTTACTTCTTAGAAGGCTCAAGATCTTGTCGGTATAAGAATAAGAAATGTTTAGGGGATCAAGGTTGTGGTGACTCTCAGGAACACTTTAAAGACTCTTTGTATTCAAAAAAAAAAATCAATAAAATCTTAATAAAGAGAAAGTGAATGACATCTTACGAATCTATAGTTTAAAACGGGAGGATTAACAGTTCAGTTCTACGTACCACTCCTTCCTCAAGAGAAACTTTTAGTTGTGTATTTGTCTCACTTTGACGTAGACAAGTGAATGCTGGGAGGAATTAAGTTTCTCTTTCTGCTCCTCCATTGAGTTTGGGGCTTTTTTGACTTTCATGGCCCAGAACTGATTATGTTGCCTTCTGGGTCCCATCCATGTGCCCAAGATGCGGGCTCGAGGCATGTACTCTCGGCTCCTTTACTCCCCCTGTTTCCTCCCCCGAGAGGTTTAAGGGGAGAAATTTACATCCAATTCCCTTTCTCTCTCTCACCACTTACTTGAAAAATCCGTCATTTTTGTTCGACCCTCACATTAACTCTTTAACTATTTTATCTAGTCCTACCCAAACCCTCGTTATTTCCCAACAGCCCTGGAGTCATAGAGCTCTAACGGGGAGTCCTGCCTCTGAAATTTACTAGCTGCGAATTCCTGGACAAGTCACTTATCCACACATAGCCTCAGTTCCATCACCTGTAAAGTGGGGAAATACTACTTCAGTTTCACTGGGTCGTTGGAAGAATTCAGTGGCACGATGCGTTCAAAGTGCTTAGCCCAATGTTGGACCCATAGGACAAGCCCAGAGCTAATCATTTTTAGGAGTCTTTGTGTTAGTGGTGACCAGCACAGACTGTGCAATTAGACTCATCGAGGTTTACCATCCAGCTCTGCCACCTGCTACGCTTAAGGCTTTGAGCAAGCTTACTTCTATGAACCTTGCTTTCCTCGTCTGTCACAGGGGATAATAGTTCAGTGAGCTTTACTATGACTGGATAAATGGGGCATAAAAATTCAATTACATAAAACAAGGAGTTGCACTGCTGAAATGACTGGGGTGAGCCTC